>MU223964.1:2409361-2424640 GCA_018584345.1 Thuja plicata | reverse complement strand
CCCGCTGGCCCTGTGAGCTCTGTCGGCCCCTCCGGCCCCCGCCACCAGCCGCCTCCCGGCCCCCACCGACCTCCGCTCTGCCAGCCCCGCAGATCACCACTCTGGTTCCCATCGCTTCCCAGACCCCGCCGCCACTCTGCTCCACTCATTGGCCGCGCCGCCGCTTGGGCCACCCGACGGGTGTTTAGCCCCACGAGCTTATTTATGCCCAGCAGCTGGTCATATGGCGACCAGGGGCCCCGCGGGCTTCTCTATGCCTGGCGGCGGTCATATGGCAACCAAGGGCTAGCCTTTTTTAGCCCCAGGGGCTTAAAATTTATTTTTGTGGAGTGTTTTTGACCTTACCTCATTGTTTTTGCTCTATCTGGAGCATACAGGGGTATTTTTCCAACTTCCATATATCGTCGGAAAGCTCTTTCTGAGAAATTTTCGATGATGGAGGTTGGGGTTTTGAGTTTTGATAGTGTTTTTTGCTGTCAAAGTTAGATGTCTATTTTCTGCCTTTCGAGAGCCATATCTTTCTCATCCGGACTCCATTTTTGGCAAACCAGATATCGTCGAAAAGCTAGTTCAGTGAGCTTTTCAGTTGCAGGGGTCTTTTTTCCAGATTCTACTCCAGGTTCTTTCTCCTCTAAGTTTTTCTATTTCACACTTTGGTGGATTACTTGGGTTCTACAGGTCCTGGGATCTCTTCTTCTGATCTTCTGGATCACTCTTCTTTCTATCTTCTGAGCATTGTATGCTTCTCTTCTGTAGAATTTTCTTTTCTATAAACGCACTAAGATAAAGTGCCTGCTTTTGCATATCTAGGATTTCGATCACCTTGTGTATTTTTTGTACTCTCAGTTAGTTATAAAGTGCCATGGGGGGTTATGATGTTTTGTCATTTTTTGCCTATCCACCTTTTTCAAGTGAGCGTACCTTCCACAACATTAGCCTATGCTATGTGTCTATGACACTGCCCTTTATCTTGTGCTTGTACTTCTATTGCATTGTTGGTGTTCCTGATTCTACTTTCTGCAAATGTTTCTGGCATTGCATTTCAGTCTTCCTGTCACCCCTCTCCCTGTTCAGCATTATGGGGGGGGTTCTCCTATTGGTTCTATTGCTTCCCGCGTTTGATTGATCAGCTCTTCAGACTTTGTCTTCTCTACCTGGTCATGCACTTTTTCAGTGGGGGTTCCAGCAGTTACTTCTGACAGTGTTTACAGCTTCATGCTTCGGAGATGCTTCTTGCTCTTTCTTGTTCCTTTCTTTGGGACTTTCCCTAGATTGGAGGCTTAGTTTCCTTCATCTAGTTTATTTCTTTTACTTGGGTACCTGATCAGGCCTTGTTGTCGGGGCCCTTCTTTCCTGCTTTCTGCAGTAGTCTCCTAGGTTTTTGCTTCTCCCTAAGCTTATCTTAAGGGGGGGTGTTAGAGTAATAATCTCTTAGGTTATTAATTAAATCATTATGATCTAATTACTAACTCACCTATTCACTCTAGTTGCTTAAGCTAACCTTAGGTTTTCCCTTTTTAGGGTTTTGTGATTCCTTTTATAAGGATTCACCTCTTTGTTTTTCATAAAGGAGTTTTTCACATCTCATTGTAACATATTGTTAATATATTGTTTTCTTGTGCATATGATGTCTCCTCTGGCTTTTTGGCCTCCATAGTTTTTCCTATCTTCTGTTGTTCACTTCTTCCATGTAACAGGTTATGCATGCAGGTGTTCTTGGGAGAATAGGGTTTTTCCTATTCTAACAGTAAAGCTCTTGAAAGTGCATTAACTTCCCTAGATAGCAGTTTACCTTCCTTTTCCTTCTTCCTCAAAGATTTTTCAAACGCCTTAGCTTGAGCTGACATTGATATTCTTATCATATCATCTTATTATATGCTCTCAAGATCAATAGGATCTTGCAAACCAAGTGATTGATGTCAATCTATTTCCAAAAATACATCAATTCTGCTAGCAAATGGACCAGTTTATGTCTTCTCGTGCTTTGATTCCTCTGGTTTCTCTGTAATCTCATCTTTCTTTTCTTCAGTCTTATCATACTTCTCCTCTGCTCTTATTACCGCATGTATATCAAGTATATTATCATTTCTTTCCTCTTCTCCTCTGATAACCTCTGTATCCATAACATCAATATGAACATCATCAGTATGTTCATCAATCTCCTTATCTGGTTCAGCCTAAACCTCAACAAATTTATCTTTGGTGAATCCTTTTCCTAACATAATCTTTGTAGGATCAGTGTATGGATCTTTCTCACCTTATTTCTTCTCATCATCATCCAATCCATCAAGAGTAACTGCCACACCGCCAATATAAACATTAGGTCCCTTAATTGTAGAAATGAATTTCTCATCAATGGATAATTTATCATCTTTCCTCTTAGTTCTAGGCTCCTTCCTTTTAGGTACATCATGTCTGACTTCCATTAACATCTTACTAATAATGTCATCAGTTTGTGCAATAATTTATTCTATCTTTCCATCCATTAACATGTTAATTCTTTTCTTTTTCAAAAGCCTCTTATTTTCTTCTTCAAGTAATTCTTTTCTTTCAATTATTGACTACTAGAAACATCTTGGATATAGTTGTCTCCCTTATCCTTTTATCTTCCTATAGAGATACTAATCTTCTCTCTTCTAATTTTTCATATAGATGACTAGGTATTTGATCCTTTATTTCAACTAGTGTTCTACTAAATTTGTTCAAATGTGTAATTACACCTTTCTCTAATCTTTTTATCTCAACTTCATGAAATACTTAATAATACTTATTTAATTCAATCAAAATACGATGCTTAACAACATTGTTCAAGATTATATTGCTATCATTCTCTCCTTTTCTTACACTCATAGGCATCTCCTTGACAATTTTTGTTGCAATAGAGCCTTCAATCCTTACCCTCTTCTTTGACTAATCAGATTCAGTGGAAGATTCATCATTGTCTTCTTTTCCTCTCTTCCTTTCTGGACCAGTACTCTTTTTCTCTAGTCTCCTCAACACAGGTTCAAACTTTTATTTCTCATATTTGGTCATTGAATCCTTCAGTACAGGTGTTGTCTTTTTCTCTGAAGCTTTAGTTGCACTCCTAGTAGTCCTCTGACTAGATGGTGCAGGAATATATGGAGGAGGAGTAGCCTCATTCTCGACATCAATCGAGTAGCTTGTGCCTCTAGCTTCCTCCTAAATTATGTCATCTCCTATTTAGTAATTCCAGCTCTTTCGGTTGCAACATCAACAATATTCTTAATCTTCTGGTTCTTTTCTTTCTCTGTTAACTACAATCGAACCTCTTGATACTTTTCGATGTAGGTATCGAACCTTTCTATATTTGAATCAAAAAATCTCTTGAGCATCTCTTCCACATACTACAAAACCAACTCTGGTATGAATTCATAGCCCATCGGCTGAATCCACATCTGTCTAAGTAAAAGTACCTCCATGCAGCATTGATCAATCTCAACAATGAAACATATTGAATCTGCATATTTCTCCACTATGCTCTTTGGAATTTTCTCTCCTTTCTGCATTTTCTTTTGAAACATTTTAAAGTGTCCCGAGATTAAAGCATCAATATCATATTTCTTCTAACTCTAGTACATATTAGAAATTTTTAATTCCATGTGAATATCTTTCTACCAAGCTAGAGGCGAAGAATAGGTAGAGGTGGATTCAGAGGTACTTGTTATGGTTGTGGAGAAGAAGGGCATAGGTCATTTGAATGTCCCCATAAGAAGATTGAGAATAGAAAGAATGGTGTGGTACAAGAGGAACCAAATGTTAATTCTATTGAACCTGAAGATTGAGAGAATTTGATGGTTTGAAGGGAATTTCTTAGTAAGAAGATGGTGCAACCTTGTCAGAGGCAACATTTTTTTAGAATCAGATGTAAATCAGAAGGTAACTCTTGCAATTTGATTTTGGATAGTGCTAGTACCGAAAATATAATTGCTAAAGAGATGGTACATAAACTTGGTTTGAAGAGAATGAAACATCCTTGTCCTTATAGGATCAATTTGGTACAAGATGAATATGCTTTGGAGGTAAGGGAGCAGTGTCTTGTTGATTTTCATATTGGGCAGTATAAGGATCAAGTGTTATGTGATATTCTAGACATGAGTACTTGTCATGTGTTACTTGGTAGAACTTGGAAGTGTGATTTTAAGGTTGTGCATGACTATGTCAAGAATATATTTACCATTGAGAAGGGTGGCAGGAAGTTTCCCTAATTCTTTTGTGAGATACAGAGCTCGGTAGGAGGAATCTGAGTGTCGGTGGTAGAGTTAAGCTAAAGTAAATTCACAGGGTTAGAGATTAGAGTGGAAATCAGACCTGTAATAAACCAAGGAAGGATGTGAGAAGGCAAGGTAATCAGTTGTCTATTGCAGGAAAGAATTTGCAGAGATGGAACACCGACAAGAGTGTATCGGTTGAGGACTTGAAAGACATGTATATCAAGAATCAGTTTGGGATCTATGTGTTGAATCCCAGAAGATGTTTGTGGATCTGCTAGAACATATTTTTTTCACATGGGGTGTTTGATGCAGGAGCATCCTGGGGAAATTAGCAATCCTATGTCAACCAAAAAGAATATTTTTGAGTTAGGTAGGTGGGTGGGCAGAGCTCAGTGGAAGTCTAGATGTTTTCGCTCATTTCGATGCTCGGTGCTCAGTGGAAAGTGTTCTTTTATTCACTGAATGGACTCAGTTACTGTTGGCATCGATGCTTTATTGAATGGGCTCGATGGTTTTTTTAGTGCTTGGTACTGACTTGGAGTCTCGGTTGATGGATTTCACCGACTGGTTGATGGAGTTTACCGAATGGCTTTTATGGATTGGGAAGACATTGGAGATTGCATCTATGATTGGAGGGGCTCGTTTGGATCATGTAGAGTTCCAAGGCATGATGCATTGGATCTTGTGTGGACCTAAATCTGGATTGGTGCATTCTTCTATGTAGTTATTAATTGTTTGAGGTCAACTCATTCATTTACACATTTACTAATATTTAATATTGTTTGTAAAGTCAACTCATGGTCTAGTGTATAAAAGGAGTGTGTAGGTAGAATTTAGGAGATAAAAAAAAGTAGAGTGAAGACTAGTAAGTGGGTAAGAAGGAAACTAAGAAATATTTCTTGGTGGCTTGCGAGCACAAGTTTAGATCTTGCCTTGTAGTTTCTTCCACTTAGCTATAGGATTGACTGGTGTAGTTAGATCCTATGAGATATTCTTAAACTTTTTGTTGTATTAGTCATAACCAGGAAGGCCTTACAGCCTGACATCTTGCTTGTAATGCTCAGTTATTGAATAAAGTTGTTATTGTTGTTCATATCTTATGTTTGCATTGTGTTTCTATTGTGTGGGTGTTCATTGCTAGGCTAGATAGTCTATTTTTAGACCCTCCATCCTAGGCACTGCGTCATATTTAGCTTATAGAGATCTGATAATCTCATTGCAAAGAACAAGGTAATAGGGCAGTCAATTTTGATTTGTGGATCAGATTGACATTTGAGATTACATGAAACTGTGATCAAACATTAGCAAATGGTATTTTTGTAGTTCAACAATCTAATATCATTGTAATGATCATTTTGTAAGACAGTGAGTCTTCCTCAGGGTTGTAGCCCAAGGCATTTTACTTTGAGTAGTGAGCTCTAGGCAGTGAGTCTGATTGCATGTGCAATCCCCATATAAATTGTAAGACTTTATTTTTATAGAATATTATCTTTGAGGGTGTGATCCCCACCATATTTTTCCCCTAACAGGGTTTCCACAATAAAATATACTTTTTTTTTATGGTGTGTTGTGTGGATTTCATGTTCTTGCATTTTTACTTTGAAAGTTCAATATTAATATATGTTGCATGGTTTGATGAATACAAAGTTGTCTTAAAGGGTTTTGGAATCAGATTGTTGATTGTTAAAATTTACAAAACACTGAGTCACCCCCCCACCTCAATGTTCTTTCATCCCAACACTTTGTTAAATTATTATTATTATTTGTGTGATTTAACCCTTTATTATTCTTTTTTTTTCAAGTATTGAAGGTCCTTAATAGAAATAAAAATACACATAATTCATCGATTTATTATGAAAATGGCCAATACCTAGTTATCAAGACCTTAGAGATAGTCAATTTCTATATGGGAGTTGATTTCTTTTTTATAAGAGAGACAAGGTATAATCTCATATTTTTAACTAAGTTGAAAATTTTAATATGCTAATTTAGAAGATTCATTCAAGATTTCAAATATTAATTGTAATGCAATATAACTTGGTGGTTCATCTAGAGGTAACCCAGGAAGTTCAAGTATTGGTATTAGTATCAGGGTTCATCGATGAATTTTAAAGGTTGTCAAATCATCTACACTTCCTCTGGGTACTAATAACATATCAGAAGCCCATGCTTTATTGGTTGGTTTAACTGATGTAGGAACATCTACCAAGAAAGACATGGAGACAAAAGAGGATCTTTAGATCCAAATTCAAATGGTTCAGAGTAGGAAATATGTTTGAGTTTAATTTGTAATAATTTACCCCATTTTGTAACCCAATGTCTTGGGTAGGTGATTTATAAGCCACACTCGACATATGGGCACTAGGGGTCTTCAAAATTCCTTGGATGTTTCCTATTTGTCCTTAGGTGTTTTAAAGTTGATTTTGTCGATGGGTCACACCCATATGTTTGGGTTTTCAATATTGTGTCAAATGTGCAAATATTGCAAAATTCGTAAATGTTGCATAATGTAACTTTTCAATAATTTTCCAAAATTGTGGAAGTCGAAAGGCCAACAATCATAACCTTTTGATTCTAGTTATGAACTATTGGGAAAGATTTTTTAAGACAAAAAAATGTGAATTCAGGGTTGGGTTGATGAATTTGTAAAGTTTGACACTTGCACAATAAGATTTACTATGATTTTCCTACATTTGCTATGTATTCTGCATTTGTACAATCCTGTACAGATTCATTTTAAAAAGACCAATTTGTGAAGTTGCAGACATGTTCTAGCTTTTGTTTGAAATTTGTTTGGAGTTAATTAGTCAAGGGGAATGAGAGTTAGAGTAGATTTTGTAGATACAGTTGAGAAACCCTACCATACCTAGGGTTTTGAAAGGGTTTACTCATATCTTACAAATCCACCATGGGGAAAATCTAAAACTCTGGTGTTTGCAAGGTATGTGAGTTTACATTAAGATTTTTGTGGTCTTAGAGTGGGAGATGACTGGTGGTGTGTTGTGCAAGTGAAAGATTGGGATAGGCATCATCATCTGAATGTCCAGTCAAGCATTACAGTGAGCATAAATTCAACAAATAGTGGATCTGAGGTATGAGAATTTGTATTTGGTATGTTTTTATGTCCTCCTTGGTGTCTCAAATGGTGCGGTAATTAGAATATCCCTTTGTAGAGCACTTTGTTTGTAAAAGTTACCTAATCGGGCTATTAGGCTTAGTAGGTACGTGGTATCATCTGGGTATATGAACTTGGAGTTAAGACCTACAAAGTTGGGTTTTGGAGTATCTCCTTAAAGGGTGTCTAAATATGTAGTTTTTTCAATAGGTCCTTTGGAAAATTTAGGAGTTATCCTTCGAAAACCCTCTGGTTAGGGCTACTAGCCCTTAGGAATTGAGGATTCTTAGGAGGGAGTGCAGAACTTGAACTTGGGGGTTGTCTTGATAGTATAAGTCTCTTATGCCCCTAGTGATGTCTAAGAGGGATGAATTCACCATTGGTAGAGTGATTGTTGAAGTTTTAGAAACCATTCATTTGGAGAGAGACCTATTCATGGTCTTAGAGACAAAGAAGATGAAAGGAGAGATGATAGAGTGTTGGAGCTTTTGGAAGGGTTTGTATGAAAATATATTGAACTTGTTTTGAAATGCTATTGTGATACCAAGGGCTCTGAATCAGATTGGTATCAGAGCATAGGAGGATATTTTTAGGAAAAGGATATAAACAAGGATGGAAGAAGGAGAGGGAGAAGAGATACCTACAAGGATCACTAATGTGGAGTTAGCCAAGTTGGTTAGGCAATAGATGGCAGATAGCATAACAATGATGGCTGAGAATAGAGCCATGAGAGAAGAGATAGAAAAGTTGAAGGGAAAATGGAGATGAGGGATGGAGACTTTTGTGAACGTGAGGAATGAGATGAAGAGGAGATCCTAGAGAAGGAAGAGGTACATGTTCCTATAGACTAGAGACCCCTTCTCAATGCCCTAAAGTCCATGGAAAGAAGGACTTTGGATGTGAAGATGGAGCTTCCAGTGTTTGCAGGTAAGGTGGAACATGATTCAATCATGGATTGGATGGACTCCCTAAATAGTTTCTATGAGTGTGAAGACATCACAAAACACCAAAGGGTTAATATGGCCAAGTCAAAGATTAAAGGGGTTGCATTTACTTGGTGGAACTTCATCCAAGATGAAAGGGTGAAGGAAGGAAAGAATCCAATGGCTACATGGAAGAAAATGTCAGCATCAATCAAAGAGGCATATATCCGTGAGGACTATGAAGTCCAAATACATAAGAAGAGGCATAATCTCAAGAAAAAGACTTAGATATAAGTTCTTATATAGAAGAATTCATGAAGCTCTGTGTGAAGAGAAAAACTAGAGAAAGTGAAGAAGAAAGGGTGGCAAGGTACATGAATGGGTTGAAGTATACCATCCAAGAAGAACTAAACCTTCTTACCCCTAAGACAGGTAACAAATTCTATCAATTTTCCATGAAAGTGGAGGATAAGTTAAGAAGGAGACAAGACTATAACAATAGGGGGAAAGGAAGGAACCAGAGAGGAGGAAGGATTCCATTCAAAGGTAGAGGAAATGGTTTTGGATCCCAAGGGGATTCTAACCAAGGACATACTAGAAATAAGGGAAATATTCAGAGAGGTAACTTTAGAGGAAGAATACCACCATCTAGAGGGAGATCTCAGGGAAGAGGCACTATAAGGTGTTATATTTGCAATCAGGAGGGGAACATAGCCAGTCGGTGTCCAGACAAAGCAAGCACAAGTAATTTTGGAGAAATAAGAAACTCCATGGTTCAAGACATCTCTTACTACCAGAGCGTGGCTACATTTAGGAGTGTTAACGCTCTATATTCTTATAGTTATCCTGAAACAGGGGAGAACCTAATGATGAGGATGGATTTATTGAAGAGGCCCATAACTAAGGAACCCTCTCAAAGAAAGTCTATTTTCAAAACCACTTGTAAATATGGTGGAAAATTCTGCAAATTCCTAATTGATTCAGTGCCTACAGAGAATTGTGTGTCCATGGAGATGGTACAAAAGATGAAACTGAAGAGGATCCATCATCCATACCCTTATAAGGTATCTTGGCTAACATAAGGACAACAAGCCATTATGGAGGAGCAGACTTGGGTAGAGTTCCAAATTGGAAACTACAAGGATAAACTTTTGTTTGAAATTGTAAGAATGGATGCTTTCCATATATTATTTGGGAGGCCTTGGAAATATGACCTCCAATATCGCCATGATGGGGTGAGAAACATATACACCATGGTCAAAGATGGGAAGACCATTGAGTTTCTATCTTTCATTGAAGATGAAGAAGAACCCAACCACAAGGAGGTTAAAGTGATTCTAATGGAGAGAAAGGAGTTCCCTAATGAGGTAAGAGAAGAAGGAGGGTTATTTTTTGCATTGATCCTTGTTCCCAAGATAGAAGTTACAGATGAAGGTGATGATGGAAGAAAGGATAGAGAAAGGTTGGTGTCATATGAAGTCCAAGAGATTCTAGACAAATACAAAGGGGTCATTTCTCAATGTATGCCCAATTCACTTCCTCCTATCAGAGATATCATTCACTGTATTGATTTGATCCCTGAAGAAACATTACCAAATAAAGCTGCATATAAGCTTACTCCACAACAAAATGAGGAAATATCTAGACGGATTGTAGAATTGCTTGATTCAAGGATAATTGGAAAAAGTCTCAGTCCATGTGCAATACCAGTATTCCTTGCACCAAATAAGGAGCACACTTGGAGGCTCTATACAGATTTAGGGGCCATTAACAAAATCACAATCAGGTATAGGTTACCAATTCCTAGAATAGAAGATCTTTTGGATTGTTTGGGGAGTGCTAAATATTTTTCAAAGATTGATCTTAAAAGTGGGTACCATTAGATTAGAATAAGGCTTGGTGATGAATGTAAGAGTGCTTTTAAAACTAAAGAGGGCTTGTAGGAATGGAAAGTTCTTCCCTTTGGCTTGTCAAATGCACCAAGCACATTTATGAGGTTAATGAATGAGGTCCTAAGTGAATTCATTAGGAAGTTTGTCATTGTGTACCTAGATGATATATTGATATTTGGAAGGACAAAATAAGAGCACCTACAACACCTAGAGATGGTTTTGAGGAGGTTACATAAGGAGCAATTAATGATAAATTTGGACAAGTGTTTGTTCATGCAGGAGGAGATACTTGGGATTTCTTGTCTCACAAGGTGAATTCAAGATGGATCAAGACAAGGTAAAAGCTATCCTAACTTGGCCCACACCTATAAATTTGAATTATGTTAGAAGTTTCCATGGGCTTGCAATGTTTTATAGGAAGTTCATAAGAGGATTAATTCATATTTGTGCATTGATGTTAAATACTATCAAGGGGGTCAAAAATGTAAATTCATGTGGACACAAGTAGAAAATGAGTCTTTTGGAGTCCTTAAAAAGAAAGTAGTAGAACAACCAGTACTATCCCCATAATATTTCAACAAAGTGTTCCAAATAGAGTGTGATGTCATTCATGTGGCCATAGGGGTTGTATTGAGTCAAGAGGGGAGACCTATAGCCTTCTTTAGTGAGAAATTGAATGAATCTAAACAAAAGTACTCATCCTATGATCTTGAAATGTATGCTTTGGTTCAGTCACTAAAAAAATGGAGACATTATCTACTCCCTAAAGAATTTGTGGTGTTCACTAATAACCAAACTCTAAGATTCATCAATAGCCAAGAAAAATTGAGTCATAGGCATATGAAGTAGGTAGAGACCCTACAAGAATTCACCTTCTCATTGAAACATAAGAAAGGGGTATCTAATAAGGTTGTCGATGCACTTAGCAGAAGGGTTCTTACTTTATCTCAGATACAGTTGGAAAGTGTAGGTATTAATTCTCTAAAGAGAATGCATGAAAATGATGAAGACTTTGGTAAAGTATATAAATATTGTACTAACCTTGATGATAGGTACAATGTGGAGTTTTTTGACTTCTTGTTGCAGGAAGGTTTTCTTTTCAAAGGTGGACAAATTTGCATGTCAAAGTGTTCAATTAGGATGAACATAGTAACGGAGAAACACAATAGAGAAATGGAAGGGCACTATGGGTTGGATAAGACCCTTGAGTTGGTGAGGAGACACTATTTCTAGCCTAAAATGCAAGTAGATGTTAGAAGGTATGTGGAAACATGTGTTGTTTGTCAAAAGGGCAAAGGAAAGTCTTCTAATACAGGGCTATATCAACCACTGCCAATCCCATCTAGACCTTGGGAGAGTGTGAGCATGGATTTTGTTAGGGGGCTACCAAGAACACAAAAGGGATTTGATAGTATCTTTGTAATAGTTGAAAGGTTTAGTAAAATGGCACATTTCTTTCCATGTAAAAAAATATGATGTTTCCCACATTGCATGGCTCTTCATCAAGGGAGTGGTAAGGATCCATGGTTTACCCTTAAACATGGTTTCAGATAGAGATGTAAAATTAATTGGTCATTGTTGGAGGACTCTATGGGAAAATTTGAGGACAAACTTGTCTTTTTCATCATCCTACCATCCTCAAATAGATGGATAGACAAAAGTGGTCAATAGGGCCGTTGGAAATCTCTTGAGGTGTCTCACAAGGGAACATGGAAAGAAGTGGCATGCAATACTACCACAGACTGAATTCTCATACAATGATATTTTCAATAGGAGTACAGGGAATTCTCCTTTCCAGATTGCAATGATATTTTCAATAGGAGTACAGGGAATTCTCCTTTCCAGATTGTGATCTATGGGCTCCATCCTAGAGGAGTTTTGGAACTAAGAAGTCTATCTTCTACTGGTCATATAAGTATAGATGGAGAGGCATTTTCTAAATCTATTAAGGAGGTACATAAATAGGTAAATACAAATCTATAACAATCCAGTGACAAATATAAGAAACATACAGATCAAAAAAGGAGGGACTTACAGTTTGAGGTTAGAGATCTTGTGTGGGTGTATTTGAAGAAAGAGAGATTTCCTAAAGGGAAGTACACTAAACTAATGCAAAAGAAGATAGGTCCATGTCCTATCTTGAAGAAATGTGGTAAGAATGCATATGAATTTGAATTGCATGATGGTTTGGGATTGTCACCAATCTTCAATGTATGTGACTTAACTCCATATAAAGGGACTTTGGATATAGATCACAATACAGTGGACATGGAACAATTTTTTGATGAGAGCCTTCCTAAACATGAACCACCTACCTTGGAAATAATTCTGGATACAAAGGTGGTGAAGAAGACTAGGAAAAGAGAATACAAGCAATACTTAGTGAAATGGACAAGAAAGATAGAAAGTGAAGCTATATGGATGGATGAGAAGCAGAGCCAAGAACATGGAAGTACCCTTCATCAACTCATCTCAAGTGGGCTTGAGATTTATTTTACAGGGAAGTATGATACAGGAGCATCTACCAAGAAAGATATGGAGGCAAAAGAGGATCTTTAGATCCGAAGTCAAATGGTTTAGAGTAGGAAATATGTTTGAGTTCAATTTGTAATAAATTACCCCATTTTGTAACCCAATGTCCTGGGTAGGTGATTTATAAGCCACACTAGACATATGGGCACTAGCGGTATTCAAAAGTCCTAGAATGTTTCCTAGTTCCTTAGGTATTTTTAAGTTGATTTGGTCAATAGGTCACACCCATATGTTTGGGTTTTCAATATTGTGTGAAAAGTGCAAATATTCCAAAAGTTGTAAATGTTGCATAATGCAACTTTTCAACAATGTTCCAAAATTGTGGAAGTTGGAAGGCCAATGTTCATAACCTTTCAATTCCAGTTATGAACCATTGTAAAAGATGTTTTAAGCCAAAAAAAATCAAATTCAGGGTTGGGTTGATGAACTTGTAAAGTTTGACACTTGCACAATAATATTTACTATGATTTTCCTGCATGTGCTATCTATTCTGCATTTGTATGATCCTGTACGGATCCATTTTGAAGAAAGACCAATTTTCAAAATTGAATAAATGTTCTATCTTTCGTTTGCAATTGTTTTAGAGTGAATTCGTCAAGGAGAACGAGAGTTAGAGTAGATTTTGTAGATACAGTCGGGAAACACTACCATACCTAGGGTTTTGAAAGGTTTCACTCATATCTTGCAAATCCACCATGGGAAAAATCTAAAACTCTGGTGTTTTCAAGGTATAAGAGTGTACTTATGTGGTCTTAAGTGGGAGATGACCGGTGGGGTGTTGTGCAAGTGAAAGATTGGGACAGGCATCATCATGCGACTATCCAATCAAGCATAACAGTGATTTTAACTTCAACAAATGGTGGATCCAAGGTATGAGACTTTGTATTTGGTATATTTTATGTCCTCCTTGGTGTCCCAAATGGTTTGGTAATCAGACTATCCCTTTGTAGACCACTTAATTTGTAAAAGTGACCTAATAGGGCTATTAGGCCTACTAGGTACTTGGTATCATCTGGGTATATGAACTTGGAGTTAAGACCTATGAAGTTGGGGTTTGGAGTATCTCCTTAAAGGGTGTCTAAATATGTGATTTTTTCAATAGGTCCTTTGGAAACTTTAGGAGTTATCCTCACAAAACCTTCTGGTTAGGGCTACTAGCCCTTAGGACTTGAGGATGCTTAGGAGGGAGTGCAGAAATTGAACTTGAGGGATTTTATTGACACTATAAGTCCTTTATTACCCTAGGGATGTCTAAGAGGAATGAATTCACCATTGGTAGAGTGATTGTTGAATTTTTAGAAACCATTCATTTGGAGAGAGACATAATAATGGTCCTAGAGACAAATAAGATGAAAGAAGGGATGATAGGGTGTTAGAACTTTTGGAAGGGTATGCATGAAATTCTATTGAACTTGTTTTGAAATCCTATTGTGATACCAAGGGCTCTGCAACATTAACACTAAAAAAAATTTGGGTTTTTCAAATATTCATATACAAGGATATTCAACTCTAATTATAAATGCTTGTAAAAAGAGAAAAATGTTAAATTGGCGAATTAATACTTACTAATCCAAATTTGGTCGGTGTTGGATTCTTTCAATAATTGTTAATATGAATTCAGAATAACTAAGAGGGGGGGGGAATCAGTTATCCTTAGGTTTAGATGTGCCCATATAAAACTTTAAATCAACTTCAACAACTCAGATTTGCCAGGCAGCAATAAACAATAAAAGTGTGCAGTTTACTGTACTAATGAAATAAGCTTGCAAAAACTTAACAGTAAAAAAAAACAATAACATTCACACATTTTGACACCATGATTTAATGTGGGAACCCAATATGGGAAAAACCACCAGTAACATGCTACCAAAATTTTACTCTTCTGAAGTAATGCCTTGTGAGGAGCCAACCCTGTCAAAGGTTACAAAACACACTGTCAAATGTGACCTGGTTAAAGGATTTAATCACCCTGTTAGGAGTGGCCTTATTAGAGGACTTAGAACATTCCAATCTGAATGTCACCTTGTTCAGAGGATTTATACAATGACTGTTAGGTTAACCTGGTTAAAGGATTTGAACTGATATAATGGTTAGAAAGTAATCAACAGGTGTGATCTGATTCATACAACTTACTTTGCAAATCCAGATCCAATTTTAGCTCTAATGCTAATTCACTGAGTGACCTCTATTCTCATCTCAAACTTTAGATCTGCTTGGAAATCTGTCAAGCAATCTCTCTATGCTTCTCTGTTCAGCCTTCTTCTCTGCTTAGATCTTGCCAATCAGTCAATTAACCATGCAAAACTTTTTATTCCACTTCGATATCTTAACAATAACCATATTAGGTTATATTATACCTCTTCATTTATGTCAAATAAATCTTTTTCCGCTTAATCAAGATCACAGATCTTAGGTTAGGTTAGATCCAATGGATCTTTCCATCTTTTCATTTAATTTGCTTCTCCAATACAGTCATTAATTAACCATTGAATCCATGCGCTAATAACGGTTTCCCATGCATTAAATGAATATGGACCAATCTTAATTAATAATGCATATCCCAATAAAATCAATTATGTCGGCCA
>MU223964.1:2379334-2401839 GCA_018584345.1 Thuja plicata | reverse complement strand
TTTGCACTCTCTGGCCTATCGGCCGCCATAGCTTCTGATCCTTCTCTCTTCTGTCTTCTTCATTCTCGTAGCAGTTGTTTTGCATGCAGGTGTTTCTTGGGTAGATTGACATTATTCAATTTCAACAAGGGTATCCCACATTTATTTTGCGCTTGTACAATCTTTGATGTCCTCAAATTCATGATAGTTCAGAGATGATGCAAGTTCTAGCATTGCTTGATTATGTTCATGCTTCTCTCTTAGTTCTGCAGCATTCAGAGTTCCAATAGTAGCTACATATTCTGTTTCAATATGTCATTTAGCAGATTCACCAATACCAACCAGATGAATTTTCATCAAACTTTTCCATGCAAGAAAATTTTCCTTGTTGATCTTTGGTCCATCCCTTTTATATATCTTGATCTTTATCTCCAAGTACCTTCAAACTTTTCAAGAGAACACAACTCTGATACCAATTGTTAATATGAGTTCAGAATAACTGAGAGGGGGGGAATCAGTTATCCTTGGGTCTAGATGTGCCCATATAAAACTTTAAATCAACTTCAACAACTCAGATTTTACAGGCAACAATAAATAATAAAAGTGTGTAGTTTACTGTACTAATGAAATAAGCTTGCAGAAACTTAACAGTAAAACACAACAATAACATTCACACATTTTGACACCATGATTTAACGTGGAAACCCAATATGGGAAAAACCACCAGTAACATGCTACCAAAATTTTAATCTTCTGAAGTAATGCCCTGTGAGGAGCCAACCTTGTCAAAGGTTACAAAACACACTGTCAAATCTGACCTGGTTAAAGGATTTAATCACCCTGTTAGGAGTGGCCTTGTTAGAGGACTTAGAAAATTCCAATCTAAATGTCACCTTGTTAAGAGGATTTATACAATGACTGTTAGGTCAACCTGGTTAAAGGATTTGAACTTATACAATGGTTAGAAAGTAATCAGCAGGTGTGATTTGATTCATACAACTTACTTTGCAAATCCAGATCCAATTTCAGCTCTAATGCTAATTCACTGAGTGGCCTCCATTCTCATCTCAAACTTTAGATCCACTTGGAAATCCATCAAGCAATCTCTCTCTACTTCTCTGTTCAGCCTTCTCTACTTAGATCTTGCCAATCAATCAATTAACCATGCAACACTTTTTATTCCACTTCAATATCTTAACAATAACCACTGTAGGTTATATTATACCTCTTCATTTAGGTTAGATAAATCTTTTGTCACTTAATCAAGATTGCGGATCTTAGGTTAGGTCAGATCCAACGGATCTTTCCATATTTTCATTTAATTTTCTTCTCCAATACAGTCATTAATTAACCATTGAATCCATGCGCTAATAATGGTTTCCCATGCATTAAATGAATATAGGCCAATCTTAATCAATAATGCATATCCCGATAAAATCAATTATGTCGGCCATAGATCTCAAATCTAATCAATAAAAAAAATACTAATGCTCGACCTTTCACTGTCTCCCTCGACATTTCACTGGTGCTCGGCATCATCTTTGATTTTCTCGGCATCACCTTTCGCTTTTCTCGGCATCGACTTTGCTTTGCTCAGCATTGACCTTCCAGTGAACTGGCAGTGCTAGATAAAAAATGTATCACTTTTCCAAAGTTCCAGATGATCAAGTACCCTGGTTTATACTCATAACTCAACCATTTCCTTGGTCTTCTTGTTATCCCATTCTCTTCAAATCTCCATCAATCAATAGATGAGGTACTCAAACATACAACAATAGTCTCACCAGTTAAGGTTTGACATCAATGACAAAATAACAATTGTCTACATTGTAGCAATCTTTCCAACAATAATATCCTCATCTCTCACATTTATAGAGAAGGGAATACATTAGCCGACTATCTAGCAAATCTGGGATGTGACAAATTTGAACTCTACTCTTCTGTTGGGGTTTTCAATTTCGATGTTTTCCCACAATTAATAGAGATCATACAAAATGAATTTATTTTGGATGTGTGAACGATATATTTTAGTACATTGAGAAATAGTAGGAAGGTAATCATTATTATGCATAAGTGGATAAAGGGTCTCTTTATTTTATTACGTTTCTTGTATCTTGTTTGGGCCTGCCACATGTGTCTAAATCACACTGGAGTCATGTTGACTGTAGAAAAAAATGTGAATATAATGGTATTTGACATGATCAATAACAGTAAAGATAAATGCATTGAAGTGAAGTAATTATTATTCGTAAGATTAGTCATGAGAGAATTTGGATACAGGTTAATTGATTTTGCTAATCTGCGAGCTCAGTCAGGGATGACATCAGAATACTTATTACTAAGAATGTGAAATCAAAGGTACTGATGTGGAGTGGATTAGGGATGTGATAGCTTGTCATCTCTATATGCTCGGTATGTCATATGGAAACATGCTTTAGTATATTAACACATGTCATTAGATTTATTTTTCCCTAATCGTCTTCTCAATTTATTTATGAGTACCAGATGGTATTAATGGCATGATTTAATTACACCTGCTTATCACTACAGGCTTCTTATCTCCAGCTTACAAATTTCTTTTGAGTTTAAAAAAGTATCGGGGTGCTTCGTAGGAGGAAGGGGAAATTACCATCCACCTTGTTGGGGTTTTAATATGTTTTACACTTTATAAGCTACCAATATACATTTAGATGGATTTTGAAGAATGGTTAGTTCCAAATATGAGAAAATATAAGGTAACTGGACCAACTATAGGGACAAGACTTCCCTCTGCACTTTTGGTTCTACAAGACCAAGGCAGGTACACCTAATCCAGTTCAATATACAACAGTTTCTAGATTTAAACAACAAAAATGG
The DNA here is from genome assembly GCA_018584345.1 of Thuja plicata. Classification (NCBI taxonomy): domain Eukaryota; kingdom Viridiplantae; phylum Streptophyta; class Pinopsida; order Cupressales; family Cupressaceae; genus Thuja; species Thuja plicata. Next base: position 2,399,004 of record MU223964.1, on the reverse strand, counting down.
TAAGAAAGTACTAAATGATAACCACTCATCATTGACTCTCCATTACCATGAAGAACATACAACACTCAACCACAAAACTCAAAAGGATTTTGAAATTATTTTGATTTAAACTCTGTAGAATATATCCAAACCCAATCAAACATGTATCACTATATAAGGTACTAATTCCTAATCAGTGCTTTATCCATTGGGAAATGTCTCTAATGTAGATGCACAACATAGAAACCAACTACTGTTAAAGATTCAAAGCCATAAATACAAGTAACCCAAACCAAAAACTTCTTATAAAATCCTCGTGCAAACCAAATGAACCTATGTCTTATCCAGAGCAATATTTAATTTGATCCTTGATCAAAACTAAGGAATAACAACATACACATAGATAAACTCTATGCAATGAATCAGAAAATTCACAACTCAAGAAATAGGCACAAAGGAAAGACTTGAATATGGAATATTTGTATTAATTATGAAGAATCGTGTTCTTGTATCAGTCTAATTCAAAACATACACCACTTCAATAAATGCAAAAGAACATAAACTTTCTTATTCTATATTGACACAGTCTAGATGCACATCTGCTAGATTCATGACTGGAAACAAGTATGCAACTTAATGCTTTCCTATCTTTTCAATTTTCCGGCCCCTTTCTAAATGATCTTGGAAATCCTTTTATAAAACAAGGATCAAAACAAGCTTCGGATCATTTAGGTCAAGAGCCAACAACCAAAACTTTAATAATTCACATGAAAGACAAAATATGCAAGAGAACCAGCCACTAAATTATTACAAGATAGCATCTTATTGAATTGCAGGACCTTTGCAATAACTATAGAATTGTTCTAATTGGCCAAGTAATACCTTTGTCTTTATTCATTTCAACACAAAATCTAATTTGCGGTTGCCAGGCACCTCAAGATGTTGGATAACAATCCCCTACTAAATGAATAATGGAATTTTCTTGTTTGTTTTAATTCATCTGGGGTATATCTGTCCTCATATGAAATCTAATTATCCAACCACTAAGACTTGGGAGAAGATCCAACATTAATGCGGAAGAGACAAGGAGTCATCCAAGGGTTACAAAGATCTGCAAATTTGATTAGAAACCCTAAACCATAAATGCAACATAGAAGTATTTTGAGCCATCATATTTTCATCCAAAAAGCATCTCACGACTACATAAATACAACCCAGAAGATCAGATACATATATCTACTCTCCAGGAGCATGAAACACAGAACTACCGCTTCAAAACCCTCTGGAAATTATTTAAAAATTCAAATATATTTTCTTAACAGTCACACCTGGCATAGAAAACACCATCGACAACCCACATTAAATCTTAAATTTATCTTTAAAACATGGTCGTCGATCTCCTTAAGCAAAAAGTAAAATGACACAGCTAATGACTCCCCAGACATCCATGTAGTAGCATCTCATGCATTTGACTTTTCTTTATCAACCCAAATAGGTGTCACCCAAGTGTGATCCTGCAAAGAATAACCAATGAGAAACTTCAGATCAATGCATTACACCAACCACATGATCAAAACTGATCTGACCATCCTTTATCCACTTTGAAAACCCAAACCCACAATCACAGAATTCAACGTGTCAACCAGGCGTGATGCCTTGAAGAGTAACCACCATGCACCTTTTATTCCATGCATTACACCTACTGATAGATTGAAACAGATCTGACCGCACTTTACCTTTTGGCCCCACATGGGCGAGATCTCAGATGGACACTTGGAGACAAAGCGTGATCCCTTTAGATCTAAACAATGTGCAACATCTGATCCAAGCATCACGCCTATCATCCGATTAGAAAGATCTGATGTATCTTTAACTTTACCTTTATCTCTGACCAAACCCAGTCAGTTTCCACATGTCATACATGCGTGATGCCATGAAGGATATCTTTTGTGCATCTTTTGATCTCGAAAATGCGCCAATTGTCAGATTAAAATTGATCTGTCAGAACTTTAACTTTCCACTGACTTAGAAGGAGTGAGCCCTATGATCTGAAAGTGGACACTTGTCACTCAGGCATGATTCCACAAAGGATAAATAATTTGCATCTTGTGATCATGGGATCATGCCTGTCATTGGATCAAAAACAACTTGCCCAAAATCTAGAAAGCACAAAATAATTTGGGGACTTTAGACTTAGGTAAAATTAATACTTAGACCCCGCTAGGACTTTAGGAAATATTAAAAGTAGGCCCCGCGCATGATGACTTAAAACCCATGGGAAAAGAACTTAAGTGACTGAAAAAGTAACGCCATTTTATAAAGAACATGGAGGACCAAGGGCATTTTGACCAAAAATGAACCAAGGATTTTGGAACAAAAGACAACTAGGGTTTAAGAACTAGGCTTAAAACATTGCATAAACATGATCAGGACTTAGAACCATGGAAAAATTTTACAGTCCTAACAGTGGCTCTGATTGGGGATGTATGTCTCTTGCAGGCATAACAAGATTCCAGAATCTTAGGGTTAAGAAGACCACCTATGGAAAGGAAACTACCCTACAACACACAAAAAATAGGAATATGTACAAACCTATTATTCATGGATACTGAGAACTTCATGAGAAGTAGAATTTCAGGAATTTTCCATGAGCTGGAAATTCCAAAATATTTCCAATCAAATCTTTAAGAATGTAAGAATCAGAACCCCACTTACTGTCAATAATGTATGGTCCCAACCAAATAGGATCAAACTTACTATGTTTTCCTTTATCCTCTAACCTAGTATTCTGCATTAGGACCAAATCAGCACTCGCAAAATTTCTTATAGTGTTTCTTCTGTCATATAAATTCTTACATTGAAGCTGCAAGATGACATTTTTATCATGTGCCTCCCTTCTTGATTCATCCAACTGTATCAAGTCATCCATTCTGATTCTCATTTCATCATCCAATTCCTCATCATAATTTTGGATAAACTTGTACATCTGCAACAGGTTATTTTGTGGCAACCTAGCATGTATACCATATACTAGGTCAAAATGAGCATAACCTATAGCTTTCTTCATTGTCACTCTATCAGCCCATAGTGCTTGTTGCAACTTTGAATCCCAAGCCCTTTTATTTTTTTCTAACACTCTCTTCAAAAAAATTATCATGCTTTTATTACTGGATTCAGCTTGGCCATTCCCCTGTGGGTGGTCTAAGGAAGAATAGGAAATTTGGGTCCCATATTGGTGGTAGAAAGCACTAAATTCTTCATATCTAAAACACATTGCATTATCTACCACTACAGTTTTTGGACAACCAAACCTAGTGAGGATATTCTGCAACATAAAGTTAATCACAAATTTACTAGTGGTTCTTTCAGTGGGAATAGATTCAACCCACTTAGTAAAATAATCAGTTACCACTAGAATCCATGAATGATCACCACTAGATTTGTTAGGGATCTCTCCAATGAAATCCATTCCCCACTTTTGAAAAGGTACCTCAACCATAACATGCCTCAAAGGTAAACTTCCACCAAATTTGATCTTACCAGCAAATCTTTGTCAAGCATCACATTTTTTGAAAAAGTGGTGAGCATCCTTAAAAATGGTAGGCAACCAAAAACCAGACCTAAAAATCTTATGTGTAGTAGTTTTAGCAATGTAATGGTCCCAACACACACCATTGTGCATTTTTTCTAACAAGTCCTTGAACTTGTTCTGGTCTACACATTTGAGCAAGACTCCTTCATTGCTCCTCCACCATATCTCACCCTTTATAATAGCATAATTTTAACAACATGAAATTTAACTGTTCTCTTCTTATTTTCATCCATTTTAGGAGGTAACATCATTTTTTGTAATCATCCAATAATATCTTTGTACCATTCACAACAATCCATATCACAAATGTAAGGCCTTTGCTCTTCTTCCAACATGTTTACATGATAAGCATCTAAGTTGCTCTGAGCCATAATTTTTGCAAGTCCTAGGCCTCTAACCAAATTTTTAATCTAAATATTAATATTAAATTCTTGGATTCTATTTATTCATCTGCATCTTTTTCCTAAAACCTCATGTTGCACCAAAATGTCCTTCATAGTAGCACTAGGCACATAAGCAACTATGGTCGCTCCCACCAAATAACATCTAAAAGCATTAAAAACTTTGACCAAATCATGTGCATGTTTCTCCATGATGTCATATTTCAATTCTATTGCTTGTAAGGACTTACTGAATAAGGAAATGGGTTGTTCAAAACCCTCTGAATTCTTTTGTAACAATACTGCAGCAACATTATTGTATGAAGAAAAGGATAAAATTTGTATAGGCTTGCTATAATCATGTGTCCTCAAAATAGGGGCATCTTTGATAGCTTGTTTAATATCTGAGAAAGCCTTAGATGCTTCTTCATTCCATTCTACTTTAGCTCCTTTCTTCAACATCTTTGAAATAGGGATACTAGTTTCTACAAAATTTGTAACAAATCTTCTCAAGAAATTTACTTGTCCAAAGAAAGACTGAATGCCCTTGACATTCTTGGGCCGAGGGACCTTTTCAATGGTAGAAACCCTTTTAGGGTCAATCTTGACTCCATATTTAGACACAATGTGCCCCGGGAACTTTCCCTCTATGACCCCAAAAACACATTTCTTTGGGTTAAAAGAAACCCCATATTCCAAATCTTTTACAAAAATATTCTCAAGATGACCACAATATTGATCTTCCTTTGTTTAATAGGTTGTAAGATCGTCTTGGTAAACTACTAAGAACTTATTTATAAAATCTGAAAATGCCACATCCATGGCTCTCTGAAAATTTGCCCAAGCATTTGTCAAGCTGAAAGGCATTCTAACATATACACTGGTACCCCAAGGTATGGAAAATGCAATCTTGAATTGCTCTGATTCCTTAACCATAACTTGATTGTATCCTGGAAATCTATCCAACATTGACATCAATTCAGATCCAGTGACACTTTGTAGCATGGCTTCCATGTTAGGCAAACCATAGTTGTCATTTAATGAATTAATGTTCAAATTTCTGAAATCCACACAGATTCTGATGTATCCATTCTTTTTCCTTACTGGAACCAAGTTTGATACCCATGTTGAATGTCTAATGCATTTTAAAATCCTAGAATCTCTCATTTTCTTCAACTCTTCTTGCATTTTTGGTGCCATTATGGGATTAACAGGTCTCAATTTTTGTCTGAAAGGCTTGTGCCTTCCTTCAAAGGAATCTCATGTTGAAAAATATCTTCTCTATAGGCCTTTAAATCATCATAAGACCATGAAAAAACATGTTGATACTTCCTGAGAAGATCAATTAACAACTTTCTAAGTTTAGGAGACAGCCTCTTGCCAATATATACATTCTTAGGAGCTCCAACTGTTCCTAAATTTATTTCTTCCAAATCCTCTACTTTTTTTACAGTCTTTGTAGAAGAGGACTTATCCTTATTATCAAATTCTTTCTCAATAACAACTAATCCCTTTGGAACTCTATTTGATTTCAGTTGTAGGACTTCCATACCAAAAATAGTATCCTTACCATCCAATGTTTCCACACATCCGTTGAAATCCATCTTATTGTTTCTGAAGTTTGCTTCACAATATAAGAATCTCAGAATATCCAAATCATCTTCAAAAACCTACCAACTTTTAGCATTTTCTAGTATGGAAGACCTAGATTAAACCTCTATTTTGGAGATTCCTACAAATGTGGTATCTTCTAGCCTCAAATCAATATTGGCTAGCAAATCTGCCATTTTGTTCTCGCTTATATCCATCCATTCAATACCAAATGCATCAAAATTTTCCAACTCATCCCAAATAGCATTTTTGTATTGCTTTAGTCTTTGGTTCTTTGAAGCATACTTGGATCTTATTTGAGATATTACTAATTCAGAGTCTCCAATTACTCTAAGATTTCTTATTCTATGTCTCAAGGCCAACCTCAATCCAATCAACAAAGCCTCGTATTCTACAATATTACTTGTATATGTAAACAACAAAGTGAAATAGAATTTGAATCTCTTACCACTAGGAGCTATCAGCAAAACTCCTACACCAGCTCCCTCTTTAGAGCTTGCAACATCAAAATACATAGTCCATAAGTCATTTTGGTCTATCAAATTATCCTTTTCCTCATATAAAAGCACATGTTGAACTTCTCCTTCAACCTTCCTCTCTTGCACTTGGAAAGACCCAATATCTGTGTCCAAGAAACAATTCATACTATCATCTTCACTTTTCTCAATCATGTGGGGAGTCCTAATTTCCTGGGACACTTTAACATGTTCACCAACAATATTGAAAGTTGCAAAGGATAAAACACATTGAATACTTCCTCCCATTGAAGCACTCCACTTCCTAGATAATAACATTCCATATTGAGGAGTAATATCAACAACTAAGACACTCATTGTCAGCATTTTGTCAAGATATGTAGCCAATCTGTAAGGAAAATATTTAATAGTACCAATGATAAGTAATTCTCTAGAATCCATTACTTGAAATATTCCATGGGGAGTATCAACTTGAAATCCCATACACTTCATTACCTTTATAGGAATAACAGTGTTAGATGCTCCAGAGTCTATCATGCAATTTTTTAGCATTCTTACCATTGATAACCAAAGTCAAGAAAAAAGGATCCACAACTCCCAAGGGAGTATTCACATTATTAGTATTCAAGTAAATATGAGGGATCTTTGAAATAATTTCTTCTAACGCTTTCCCCTTACTTTCATATTTATCTTCTATATTTCCCATTTTCTCATTTCCTTATTGTTTCTGAATCCTTGTGGAAGAAATGTTATTTACCTATGTCAGGGCTTTTTCTTGATGTTCTCCAATCCTCATCATTTCTAATAATGGAACCTTGACAGTAATTTGCGACAACAGTTGCCCTATATCAACAGGGGTGTATTTGATATCAGATAAATCTTTTTTCACAGTAACAACATTTCCATCCTCAACCTGAATGGCCAAGCTTGGCTCAATTCTCTTTGGTTTCTTATTATCCTTTTGAAAATGGGGAACACTTATTTCTGGCATCTTTTCTTTTACCTTATATACAATACTTGGACCATTAGACTTTTCTTATTTCCTAACCTTTATCCTTTTGACACCCTCAGCAAATTTTCCCTTTTATTCTGGCTGCTTAGTTTCTGCTTTGGTTTCCTTGATGAAAGTACTAGCTAGTTTTCCATTTGCATTACCAACTTTTCTATTTCTCAAATTATAATTACTCCTTGCTTGAGTAACCATGTCAGCAGTGATTTGTGATATCTCTTCATCAGAAGGCCTTATTAATACAATGGTTTCCTTACCCCTTTCATTATTACACCTTATATCATCAATTTCCTCTTCTTCGTCATCAAAGGGAACCTTCTGATGATATACTTCTCTTCTGCTTTGTGAGCCAGACACGTCTTGGTTTTCAGTCTCATCATTAGAATCTTCTTCACTCCATAGGTGTGAAAAATTCATAGCACAACCATTTTCATCATATAGGTCATCTTCCTCCTCTCCTTGTTCCTCATTTCCAGATACATTCAAGGAAACAACACAATAATCAGGATTGTGTGGGGATTGACAAGCTATAAAACATGAAACACCATCACACATGTTAACAAAGTTTCTTTGCAAAGGAACATGGGTCTTATCATTAGTTTTATATTTCTTTTGTGGGATACTAGGCTTCTCATCCTTCCACTGGGTGGTATATGGGTAATTTTGCATCCTTGGATGCTAATTAAAATTGCTAAAGGATTGCTTATCATTATTTGGAGCCCTATTATTCTTATTTTCTCCACGCTTTAAATCCTTTAGGATATTTAAAATCTACTTCAGACTATCCTCCTCCTTAGGTTTCACATTAGAAGGCTTATCTGATTCTTTCTTATTGAGTTTAGTAGGCTTCCATTCTTCCCTTCTACCCACTTTCCCTGATACTCTTCTATTAGTCTCAATGTTAACAACTATCTTATAAGCTTCTCTAATATTTTTAGGGTTCTTGTCTCTAAGAAGATATCCCATCTTAGCATCGAAAGAATTTAAATAGGTAGTAAGAAATACCTTATGATTAAGCCTCATTACTTGGAAAATATTATGCATGGCCCTTTGGAATCTTTTATTGAACTCAACAACATCTTCATTTAGATTTTTCTTGATATTGTTGAATTCATTCAACATGAATCCTTCATTAGTCTTGTCACTGTATTGCTCCTTAAAATATATTTTTAGTTCATCCATAGATCCCACAGAATCATAAGGTAATCCTGTAAACCAATCCCTTGCATCCTCAACTAGAGACTGAACAAAAAATTTCATCATTAGATCATCATATATAATCTTATAGTCATCCATCATATCAGTAAACTTCTTTAAATTCTCTTCACAAGTGATGACATTATTTCCAGCAAATTTAGGAAGTCTATCTCTAAGTTCATTTGGAAGTGCATTAGGATAACTAGGAATACCAAGAAAGGATAATTGTTTGTACCTTTCTACATAAATCGGTCTCCTTTGGAATGGATCATCATTCTAGAAGGTAGATTCTTTGGCATTTGATGTTGAAGCAATCTCAACACCGGTTGGTGGTGGAAAACTTGTTGTTTGCTTCATAGAATTTTATGGATTCCCACCAAGCATTGAGGAAGTGGTAGAAGCATGAGAAGGCCTAGAAGACTTCCTAAGAAATTCAATCTTCTTTTTCATTTCTAAAGAAGCGGCCTCCAATTCTACTTTCTCAAGATCTTTGGCCATTATCTATTTCTCCCTTTTTGCCTTTTCAAGATCAGTGTCCAATTTGGACATCAAATCCACTAGATCCTTGTGACTTGCGGGTTCATTTATTTCAACTCTTGTCATCCTCTGCTTTCCCTTATCCTTAGGGCTTTGACTATCAAAAACTTGATGGATAACAGGTTCCTCTTCAACCCTCTTAGGTTTTTCAAACAAATTTATTGCCTGACAGTTCAAAAATTGCCTTCTCAATTGGTCAATTCTGATCTGCTAATGTCTTATCTTATTTTCCTTCTCTTTGTTTCACTGTTGTGTGATGGCAAACTTCTCCTTGATAAGTCTTTCTAATTCAACAACTTGTTTGGAGAGACTTTCAGAATATGGGAGGGTCATGTCAGATCCTTCCTCTTCTCTCTCATTAGGAGAATAGTAATCTCCATATGCACTTAATCCTAAGTCCACATCCTCTTCATATTTGATGCATTTCCTTCATGGTTGTGTTGAATTGGATCTTCTACCCTATTGGTTTCCTTTTCTCTCCCAGTTTGAGAAATATTTATGTTATTCTTTTCTTTCGTTGGCTGACCAGCTCTAAAGGTAGTTGGAAGCCCATCTTCTAATTTATCTTCAGGATGTTTTTTCACCCAAGATCTGGTATTTCTATCACTCATATTTAGAAAGTATGTATAAAATATTATTTGTTACTCGGCACTGCTACAGAGATTTCTTTGAGTCGCCACCCAAATCAAGTTGGGAAAATACAACACTAGCTTATATGAATACTACAATAAGGAAACTCACAAGAAAAAGGATAACAACAAGGGGCTAATCAAGAGTAACTCTATGCTTTCAAAGGTTAACTTATTGCTTTGATGGGCTAAATGATATGAATATTAGAACACCAGATATTTTTTGAAAGGTTTAACAAGACTTTTGCATCTCCCTCCCTAGCAGAGTCACCATTTAGTTGGTGTTTTAAAATATTTTACGCTTTATAAGCTACCAATACACCTTTAGATGGATTTTGAAGAATGGTTAGCTCCAAATATGGAAAAATCTAAGGTAAATGGACCAATTATAGGGACAAGACTTACCTCTGCACTTTTGGTTCTGCAAGACCTAGGTGGGTACACCTAATCCAACTCAATATACAACACTTCACAACTCTTTCTGGATTTAAACAGCAAAAAATGGTAAGAAAGTACTAAATGATAACCACCCATTCATTGACTCTCCATTACCATAAAGAACATACAACACTCAACCACAAAACTCAAAAGGATTTTGAAATGGTTTTGATTTAAACTCTGCAGAATATAGCCAAACCCAATCAAACATGTATCACTATAGAAGATACTAATTCCTAATTAGTGCATTATCCATTGGGAAATATCTCTAATGCAGATGCAGAACACAGAAACCAACTACTGTAAAAGATTCAAAGCCATAAATACAAGTAACCTAGACCAAACACTTCTTATAAAATCCTTGTGCAAACCAAATGAACCTATGTCTTATCCAGAGCAATATTTAATTTTCTCATTGATCAAAACTAAGGAATAACAACATACACATAGATAAACTCTATGCAATAAATCAAAAAATTCATAACTCAAGAAATAGGCACAAAGGAGAGACTTGAAACTGGAATATTTGTATTAAGTATGAAGAATCATGTTCATGTATCATTCTGATTCAAAACATACACCACTTCAATAAATGCAAAAGAACAAAAACTTTCTTATTGTATATTGACACGGTCTAGATGCACATCTGTTATATTCCTGACTGGAAACAAGTATGCAACTCAATGCTTTCCTATCTTTTCAATTTTCCAGCCCCTTTCTAAATGATCTTGGAAATCCTTTTATAGAACATGGATTGCAACAAGCTTCATATCATTTAGGTCAAGAGCCAACAACCAAAACTTTAATAATTCACATGAAAGACAAAATATGCAACAAAACCAACTACTGAATTATTACAAGATAATATCTTATTGGATTGTAGGACCTTTGCAATAACTATAGAATTGTTTTGATAGGCCAAGTAAAACCTCTATCTTTATTCCTTTCTGCACAAAATATCATTTGTAACTGTCAGTCACCTCGGGATGTTGGAGAACAATCCCTTACTGAAGGAATAATGAAATGTTCTTGTTTGTTTTAATTCATCTAGGGTATATCTGTCATCGTATGAAATCTAGTTTTCCAACCAGTAAGACTTGGGAGAAGATACAACATTAATGCGGAAGAGACAAGGAGTCATCCAATGGTTAAAAAAATTTGTAAATCTGATTAGAAACCCTAAACTATAAATGCAACATAAAATTATTTTGAGCCATCAGATTTTCATCCAAACAGCATCTCACGACTGCATAAATACAACCCAAAAGATCAAATACATCTATCTACTCTCCAGCAACATGAAACATAGAGCCACCGCTTCAAAACCCTTTGGAAATTATTTAAAAATTCATTTATATGTTCTTAACGGCCACACTTGGCGTGGAAAACACCATCGATGACCCACGTTAAATCTTAAGTTCATCTTTAAAATGTGGTCGTTGATCTCCTTAAGCAAAAAAGTAAAATGACACAGCTAATGACTCTCCGGACGTCCACGTGGTAGCATCTCGCGCATTTGACTTTTCTTTATCAACCCAGATAGGTGTCACCCAAGCGTGATCCCGTGAAGAGTAAACAATGAGAAACTTTGGATCAAGGCATTATGCCAACCACATGATCAAAAATGATCTGAGCGTCCTTTATAGACTTTGAAAACCCGGACCCACAATCACAAAATGCAACGTATCAACAAGGCGCGATGTCTTTAAGAGTAACCATTGTGCACCTTTTATCCCAGGCATTATGCCTACCGATAGATTGAAAAATACCTTATCGCGCTTTACCTTTTGGCCCCACATGGACAAGATCTCCAATGGACACTTGACAACAAAGCATGATCCCTTAATGGCTAAACAACGTGCAACATCTGATCCATGCATCGCGCCTACCATCCGATTGAACATATCTGACGGATCTTTAAATTTACCTTCAACTCTGACCAAACCTTGCCACTTTCCACATGTCGCACAGGCATGATGTCGTGAAGGATATCTTTCGTGCATCTTTTGATGCTGAAAATGCCCCAACCATTGGATTAAAACTGATCTATCAGAACTTTAACTTGTCGCTGACTTAGAAGGAGAGGGCCCCATGATCTGAAAGTGGACACTTGTCACCTAGGCGCAATTCCACAAAGGATAAACAGTTTGCATCTTGTGATCACAGAATCACGCCTGTCGTTGGATCAAAAACAACTTTCCCATAATCTACAAAGCACAAAATAATTTGGGGATTTTAGACTTAGGAAAAATTAATACTTGGGCCCTGCTAGGACTTTAAGAAATATTAAAAGCAGGCCCCGCGCATGATGACTTAAGAACCATGGGAAAAGAACTTAAGTGATTGAAAAAGTAACACCATTTTTTTAAAGAACGCGAAGGACCTAGGGTATTTTGACCAAAAATGAACCAAGGGTTTTGGAACAAAAGACAACTAGGGTTTAAGAACCAGGCTTAAAACATTGCATAAACATGACTAGGACTCAGAACCATGGAAAACTTTTACAGTCCTAACAAGCCCTTTGTGCTCTGTGTGTAAATCCTCGCACATGGAATATATACCCAAAAATTATAGAGTTTTCCTAGAAGTTGAAGATTGGGAACGACCTTTCACAGGGCACATTAACGATGAATGTTTAGGTCAAGTTTTTCTCATTCAGCGAGTGTCCACTCGACGAGCTATTAGGAAGATCACAGGTGATGAGATCTTTCTTCCTCAAGAAAAAAAAAAGATTTTTTCCATCACAATTACTCTCAATCTTTCTTTCCAATGTCATAGATTTATTACAATCCCTCTCTCATTTAGAAATCAATGTGCGGAAAATAGTTAAAAGGGAGTTGTTGGGTGGAAATAAGCTTCTTCACATTGTGCAAAAATACAACCTATAGAATGGTCAGGCTCATGTTGGGGGTTTATTTCCCCGTCAATACTTACTCAATGGATATGCGTATATGGTGGTATACGTCAACAATGGGCCCATTTGGCGCTAGGCATTAACTTGGAATAAGCATTAGTTAATGCTAGAATAATTTAATTCTCTGTTTGTGGGCATTTTATGAATTCTCAAATTAGAAAACTAATCCCCATTTTGGGGCCAATGCTTGCATTAGTTAATTCTAAAAAATAGCTGGAATTCATTTCTTATTCGAGAATAAGCTATTTATGGATTCTATTTTATTTTATTTTATTAAAAAAATTTATAAAAAAAATTTTTTTTTTTTTTTATGTGGGTATGTATATATACACATGTGTGTATATATACATACATGTGTCTGTATTTACACACATGTGTATATATACATGTGTGTGTATATGTGTGTGTGTATATATGTGTGTGTATATACACACATGTGTGTCTATATATATGTGTGTGTATATACACATGTGTGTATATACACACATGTATATGTGTGTATGTGTGTATATGTGTGTATATGTGTGTGTATATGTAGATGTGTGTATATGTGTATGTGAATATATATGTGTATATATAGATGTGTGTATATGTGTGTATACAAGTTAAAAATACATATTGTTCAAATTAATTTAAAAAATGAAAAATAATCCTTATTCCAATTCCACAATATGGGATCCAAACGCAGAATAGCTTATTCCAGCTTTCATTTTCAGGATTAATTAATCCGAGAATAGATCTTCATTCTAGAATAGGCCTATTCTAGATAGATCGTTGGAGAGGAAGAATTAGAGACATGTCAAGATTACTCTCCATAATAATTGGAGAGTCTTAGGTGGTGATATGGTACACCGCATTCAACATAAAGTCTACACGTTGCTTTCCATTCTTGAACAGGAAAATCTAGTTGTAGGGGAGGTAGTTTGGGGTGAGGGAATTGCCCATATTCAGCTATTCTACCCTCTTCTGGATTTGAATATTGCAGCTCCCCAAAAAAATGCGGAAGAGGATGCAAATGTCAACATTATATTTCTTCTTCTACTCCTCCTCAACATGAGGCGTTCTTCCCCCAATTCGCTATGGTTGACTCTATGCCTGTCGCAGTGGAAGAATAAATAAGGGTTTTTTAATATTTTGAAGTCCAGGGATTATTCCATCAATATTGCTTTTCTGGCATTTTGATATCTGGGTTCTTGAAATTGAATTGGCTAAGGCATTTTGATATTTGGGTCCTTGAAATTGAAATTGAAGCCTACAAGAACAATAGGGATAAATTTGCGGATACATTATCAGATAGCTCTTGGCATAACATATTCGGTGAGGAATACATTGAGAAGTTAGGTGGGCTCATCATCAGCTTGCACAAGAAGCGAACCGAGCTACTGAAATCAGCCTAGGTTGCTTTGTTGTCCCATAGGCTATGTTTAGCCTCATGGACGTAAAAATTATATCTATCTATCTATCTATGAAGACATAATGGTCATTGCATATTTTGTGATCTGTGGGTCTAAATCTTTTGAACTTAGTGTGAGGATACTTTGGTCATTGTCATTTTTGTGATCTCCAAGTTGAGCATAACATAGGTTAAAGTTTCCATATTGGAATTTTGTTGCTCTTCATTCCAAGCCTTCCAAGCTTTGTAGGTGCAATCAGAAATTTGTATAGACTAATCAGAAATCAAGCAAAAAGGGATAATGGTGATCATTTTTTGCAGAATTGGGTCACTGTGTTTTTTTGCTCCAATCAAATTTGAAGTCATATGGAGTATTTCAATGTAAATTGTCAGGTTACCAAAGTGATATATGAGGGCATCTGATATTAGATATTTTAGTGGCCATAGGGCCTTTGATATCTTATTAGTTTAAGTGTAGGATTAGTATAGTATAAGATGTACTTGATTAATGTACCTTTCACAAGGCACATTAACGATGAATGTTTCGGTTTGGATTTCACTCTAGTTAACACCTTAGATCCCATTGAAAAAGAGAAAGAAGATATTGGTGGAAAGAAAGTTGTGGTATGATAATGTTTTAAATGAAATATTGAAGGAATATTTAATATTTTTTAAAATATGATATATATCCATGCTTTCTACATAATTTTTTCTAATGTATGACACCTTAAGCTTCTAAATGGTACATCAGATTTTTATATATTATTTTAATGTCCTTATAGGTGACTTAACTACTCATAGCTATTATTTTGGCCTCTAGGTAGTCAAGATGAATGCTATGGGATTCATTATGTACACAAGTGTCAAAAAGTGGTCATTTAGAATAGTTCCTTGATACCTACTTAAATATGCACCCCAATTATCGTGTACTACAACCACCTCAAAACTTTGAGCAACTAATCTAATACATAATTCTACCATGAGATACAGAAAGCCATCCACCAAGGTTCAAACCCCCATTCAATGCGCGTTTGGGCCAGATCTGACCCTTGGTGAATTTGATGGATAAGATCTCTATGCACATGTTTACTTAGTCAAAAAATGCTTGTAGTTTTAATAGGCGTTGGCTAAGCTCCAAATAGAATGTGCTAAAGACCAAAAAAAAAGTGTCACTTTTTTTCTTCTAAATTCGCAAAAACACATAAGTTTTTGGTATTTTTTTGTGGTTTTCAACCACAAAATATGTAGATCATGAAGAACATATTCTGAAAATTTTGCGAAAATCTATCGTGTTTTTAGATTTTTCAAATTTGGTCAATAGTGCATTCTCTCAGAGCTTAGCCGCGTACGTTTTGATATATGCTTACTCATAACGTCATAATTCACTATATAAAGATAGAGATGTTGACATGTTTCTATTAAAAGAATACATATTTTTCTAAGAACCAAGGCATTTTCTTATAATAACTGCTTTTATTACGCCGTAGGCGTTTCCCTTTTGGAAAGCCCCGACCTATTTTTGGCGATCAATAGTTGGAAGTGGTAGATCTCCCAATGACTACCCCGACCTATTTTTGGCGATCAATGGTTGGAAGTGGTATATCTCCCAATGACTACCATTGGAGATATCGGGGCCACTCGTTTGATTCGCGTGTTTGACGTATGCACTACGGCTTCACAAAAGACAAAAAAATGAAAATGCAGTTTGAGCTTGCTTTACTTATAGACAAAAATAAGTCCTATCCGTTGACATGTTAGTCATCATTTTTTTGGTTAATTCAGACAGGGTGATCAGGGATTTGACGGTCTTAGCGGCACCGTTGTGCATGTTGATTCTCTCTCCATTGTTCAGACCTGCCAGTTGTCTTATGAAGTCACCTTTTGCTGTTGATTTTATGAAATTCTATGAAATTGCATAGTTGTAAGTAACCTGTTAGACATTTATACAAAATTTGGAAGCATAGAATAGGCAAGTGAACTATTCGACAGAATGCCTCAAAGAGATGTGTGTTAGCGGATGTCAATGATAGCAGGATATGTACATAATGATATTTATTGATATGGCTTTACAAACTTTCAAGCAAATGCAATTGGTAGGTGTAAAGCCAAACTCCACAACCTTTACGAGCCTCCACCCTGCCTGTGCCAAAATGTGGGACTTGGACCAAGGTATGAATATCCATGAAAGCATAAAGGATAGGAGACTTTTCTCAGATGTCATAGTTGCGCCTCTGTTGATAGACATGAATGCAAAAAGTGGAAACATAAACAAGACCTGGGAACTGTTTGACATAATACCTCAAAATAATGTTATCTCATGGAATGCAAAGATCGCAAGATGTGCACAGAATGGATTTTTTCATAAGGCTTTACAAACTTTTGAGCAAATGCAATCAGCTGGTGTAAAGCCAAATACCACAACCTTTTCAGGCATCCTCCCTGCATGTGCTAAAATTGACACTTGCAAGGTCTCTACTCTTTGATGATCATCTGAGTAAGATAACAGCTTTGGTTCGAGGCCTGAAAATCCTTCAAGTCATAGAGGATAAATTTTGTTCAATGTTTTTACAAACATAAGTGGAAGCATAGAGACAGAAAGTAAACAGTTTGATATAAAGTCCGAAGGAAGGATCTTCTTACTGCAGGATAAGCACTAACAGGATTTATACAAGCAAATCAATTAGCAGTAGTAAAGCAAATAATTCAACCTTACCTGTGTCCTCCTGTACAAAAATGGCAATTTCTAAGCATTTTATTACTTCGCATTTGATTAAAAAGATACATAAAGAGTTGACTTAAAAATCAAGAACAATTGTTGTATATATTGCCAGAATTTAAATTGATAAGTATGAGATATTTTCCATAGCAAGTCAAATTGTGATATTGCATCTAGGTGATGCTCACAGAGGTGAAGCACCGAGACTTTCCAAGAGGTCACCCATCCTAGTACTAATCCATCTCAAGCGTGCTTAACCAAGGAGTTTCCTCTAAGGTTAAGTCCACTTTGCTTGTGACCCCATTTGCAGAACCTTCAACAAGTGTTGTGCCTTATGAACCATTCATTAWWAAKCCCTTTAAGCTCATCAATTGATAAGTRGGAGATATTTTCCACAWCAASWCAAATTGTAAATTSCTACCAGGATTCGATTGTRTAGYTTTTKAGTCAAACTCATTGACCCATGTTACACAAGTAGTGGTTCACAAGAACCCATCTCTCATGAGAATGAATGGAACAATTAGCAATCATCGCATCTAGGTGATTCTTACAAAGGTAAAGCACTGGGACTTCCCGGGAGGTCAACCATCCCAGTACTACTTCAACTCAAGTTTGCTTAACCATAGAGATTTCCCCAAGATTAAGCGCACTTTGCTTGCAACCCCATTTGCAAAATGGTGGACCGTAGCCCTTATATTTTGTAATTACATTGTAAATGTTTGCCAAAGGAATCAAAATAAATGTTTTCCAAGATACAATATATTGAATTTTAAAGTTTAACTATTTCATATTTATGATCAAAAAATTATTAAATATTTATAGTAAAATATATTTGGTTTGCAATTTTAATTAATTATATTAATAATACTAATATCATATTTTATTTGTATAGTTTCGAAGTCTAATTCATTGATCCAAATTTCAAAAGTAGTAGTTTATAGAAACCTGTCTCTCATGAGAAGCTAAAGATATGTTCTTTTGCTTATTTAATTTGGCCAAATTATTTTACTTATGCATTTAGGAAAATTATCTTTCTAATCCAAGTCTAAGTTACTCGTTATATTTTAAAATAAGTGTTTTATAATGACATAGTATTTATCTTTTAGAAAAATAATATTTATTTATTGATTTATTATTAATATATATGCCCTATTTTGGATTTGATCTATATTTATTTTTGAACTAAGATTATAATTATTTTATTTTATTTTAGATTTGATCTATATTTATTTTTGAACTTAGATTATAATTATTTTATTTTATTTTAGATTTTACTTCTTTATACATATAAGAATGGATATTTTTCTAAAGTTAGTACTACTTATGACGGATAAATTTTCTGGTATTTGTTGTTTTATCATTTGCAGTCAGATGATAAATATTTTGTTGTATCATAAACAAAAACAAGATTCTTATTTTGAGCAGCCTTTTTTTAAATATTTGAAAATCAATATAATGTTTTTTAATATACATACACGTTTCTTTAATTAATAATAATACTTGTTATTATATCTAAATTAGTAGAATACAAATAATATTATTATTAAATTTAAAAATTAATTCCATTTTACCCATCAAAATAAAAATTAGTTCTATTTTAATTTAATTATTTATTATTCTAATTTAAATTTTTTTTATTGGTCGGAGCTGAGGTCAACATGGGGATCGAGTAGACTCCAAGCTAAGACCTCCTAGATGAGAGGCTTGGAACTTACTCTTGCGCTGGAGGGTGCTCCCTTAATCTACTTTACATTTATTAATACTTGTTAAATTTTTTACTCAGTAGAAAGTGTTATTTATTATTTATTTCATAATAACAAAAAATCTCCCTACCCTTGGTTCTTCTTCCAATTTGTATGAAATAATGTTGAATTTTCCTTTTAGTACTGAAATTCTACCCTTTTTTAGGAATAACTAATTACATAAGTGAAATCTAAAATTTATTAACTTTTCCAAATTTTAATCTTTACGATTTGATATTACACATTATTTGATAGCCTATGTTAATGTTTTCTTTGATTAATTAATACAATTGCAATGTGTAAAAGTAGATATTATGGTAATTTTCTTGAAAATTATAATATATATTAGGTATTAATAATATTCATATTAATAATATAATTTTTTTGTATTGATAATAAGTTGATCAAAAAGAGGTTACAACATAATGTTCCAAAGTATCAAAAAGAGGCATAGCCCTAACCAGACGTATTCACAGGAGTTTACATCAAAAAGAGTTCATTGAGTTAATTATAGCATGCAAAAAGTAAAAAAACAACAAGCTACTAAAGGCAGCCATCATTGGCATCAACCCAGGTGGTCCAGCCCTTCTCTCCCTCCATCCAGACAACTTTTTTCTTGTTCTGTATCTCAGCCAGCATGGCCAAGATGTCTTTCTTTGAGTTCCTATTTTTCTTGATTTCCTTGCTCACTTTGGCCAAAGTTTTTTCAAACATCTGAAGATTATCCAAGTTCTTCCTCCATTCATAGTCATCTTTTAATTCGAAAATAAATAAGGTAGCATGTCCATCCTACAGAAATCTCTGAAGCTTATTTTGGTCCATCATCATAGTTCTATGAACCTACAAGGAAATTTTTTAAAATGTGAGTTTAAGTGAAAACTCAGTAAGAACCCCGGGAGTGTCTTGGAACTTTTCTTCATTCCTGCATTCCCAGATCTGCCATAAGATGTTAGAAGTTAAGATGTTCCAAAAAATGTTAGAGTCTTTCTTAAGCCCCATGATATGACCAGTCACAATTTCAATAATAGAAACATAAGTAGGATAGGAGATCCCAAAA
>MU223964.1:2344342-2378941 GCA_018584345.1 Thuja plicata | reverse complement strand
CCCAGCTAATCAGTTTGTCTTGTTCAAGAATATCAATAAACCTTAAGATTCCTTTGCTGGCCCACTGTTTAGCAGAACAGCCTTGGGAAAGGGCAAGGGGTTTGCCAGAAAGTTGAAGGTTCCACCAAATGGACCTTTCACCATAAATTTGAGTGTCATCATGAAATTTCTTGTTAACAATAAATTGTCTAACTTGATTCCAGGCTTTCCAGATGGATTTAAAGACTTCAAACCCTTTAACAGTAATGGGGAAGTTGTCGATTACTAAATCGTTAAAGAGGAGGTTTTTCCAGAATTTAGCATTAGCAGGGAAGCCTCTCTCAATATTATTCCTAACAAGAATCTTCCATGGTGCATCTCCATTCATGGAGTGAAAGATCCATTTGGCAGCCAGGGAAATTCCTTGGATCCTAAGGTCTTTCAGCCCCAACCCCCCAATAAGTTTATCAGTGCAGCACCAATTCCATTTGATAGAATGTAATTTTTTGTTTCCTTGGCCATCAGACCATAAAAAATTCCTAACAGCTTTTTGGATTTCAAAAATTTAGTAATTGCTAAACATCCACGCAGAAGAGTAATAGATGTTATAAGATGATAAAATTTTCTGGCAAACTTGTGGTCTGCCAGCAAAAGAAAGAGCACAGTTATGCCACATATTCAACTTTTTGGTAATTTTTCCTTTGACCCAAAGCCACATGTCTTTAAGCGAGGGGTTAATGGCAAAGGGAATGCCAAAATATCTCACAATCTTTTGGGGGCCTCCCCATTGGAATTCATAGTTCTTAAACCATTCAGGAGGCTTCTCTTTCCATCCCAGACAAATGGATTTGGAGTGAGAGAGCTTAGCTCCAGAAATAGTACAAAACAGATTCAACTTGGATTGTAAAGCTTCAAAATTATCAGCATAAGCTTCAAAGAAAATGGTCGTGTCATCAGCAAATTGGCTGTTAATGAGATCATCATTATTAGGAAGTGATATGCCCTTAACAGCAGGAGATAAAGTATTATCTCTAAGTAAATAATATAGGGCATCAGAAGCTATGGCAAAGAGGGTAGGAGCCAGAGGGCAACCTTGTCGAATAGACCTACCCAGAGGGAAGGTATCAGAGAGGGAACCATTGATGTCAATTTGAGCACAAGCATCCTGAAGCAACATGCGGACAGCATTACAGAAGAAAGGAGGAAAACCAAAAGCCTCAAGCATCATGGAGATGAAACTCCATTCAATCCTGTCATGGGCTTTTTCAAAGTCTAAGAGTAACATGCCAGAGTTATGATTAGAATGGTTGGCCCAGTTCATAGCCTCCTAGCTAGTAAGAACATTTTCCAAAATATATCTACCTTTTATAAAGCCGGTTTGGGTGGAACAGGTAAATTTGGGAAGGATACCCGCAAGTCTGGTGGCCAAAATTTTGGCGAAAATCTTGTAAGAGACATTAAGGAGCGTAATGGGTCTCCAATTCTTGATGAGAGCCGTGTCCCCATCCTTGGGAATGAGTTTGATAATACATTTGTTGATAGAGGGACCAAGGGAGCCTTTAGAGAGAGCCTCCGAGTAGATCTCAAGAAGGTCTTTGGCAATCCAGTGTTGGTTGGCCTTGTAAAATTTGATGGGTATGCCATCAGGACCAGGTGTTTTATCATTTTTTAGGGAATTAATGGCATTAATAATATCATCTAAAGTGATTTTCTCAGCAAGAAGGTTGGCATCCTCAGAGGAAATCACTTTAGGGATAAGAGCTCTGCATTGATTCTTGATAGAAGAGGCCTCCACTGAGTCCTCAGAAGAAAATAAGTTCCGGTAGAATTGAGCAAAAGTATCTTTAATAAGCTCAAGATCAGTAATTTCTTGGTTGTATATGATGATTTTTTCAATGGTTTCATTAGAATGTTTGTGTTTAATAAGATTAAATAAAAATTTAGTTCCACGGTCACCATATTAGAGCCAGTGTGCCCTGGATCTAACCTTAGCTCCTCTAGTTTTAGTCACCAAATGCTTCCTAAGGGCATCTTTGGCTTTAATAACCTGAGAGGTGCAGTCAAAGTCTGAAGGTTTAGCTTGGTTGTTTATTTCAGCCAATAATATATTTTTAAATTTTAATATAATAATAATATATTATAATTTTTCTTATGAGGATGAAATTATCTGATATCATTATGCAATATAATGGGATATCTTAAAATGACTACCATTGAAGTCATCTGATTTGTCCATCACATTCCACCACTTTACACATGTGCACTGGTGAGGTCCCACAATTGAACGACTTTAAATCGTGCAGCTGTGTGCAATGTTTTCCACGCTTATTGAGTAGGAGAGAGAGTATTAGGTTTGACTCGTAAGCCAAAAGGAAGGTAGGTGGGAAGTTGGACATTCAAAGGCATTGTTGTACATCCCTTTTATTTATTCACCTCCAGCCTACCATTTTCAATCAAAAAAGGAATAATCCCCTTTACAAAATCGTTACCCTATATTTTGCAATGTTGAGATCTTTCTCACAGAAAAGGTTGGGAAAGAAGAGGTCTGTGAATCGTTGTTGCTCATTCTATGATGAGGAAGAGGGAGAATAGTGCGTTGTAAATGATGAATGGAGTAGGAAGATGAGGGATGAAAGTGGGAATGGAAATGGAAATGGAATTGGAAGCTGGTGGAAGAAAGGATGGAACAACGTCAGGAGATCAGGGGAATGGTCAAAGTCAATCATGAAGGATGTGGGGAGTCGAAGCAGCCCTAAATGGAGATTATTTGTTCGCAGGCTCAAATCCTTTTACCCTTGCAAATCTCTTCAACCTCAATATGATGAATTCAGTTATGCTCAAAATTTTGACGATGGATCCTGGCAAGAACCCAATGATCTTTACCATTGTTCTTCTGCCAGATTCGCTCCACCTCTGCAAAGGGCTAGAACTATCTACTTGGCATACATAAAATTTATAATTATGTCGTAGGCATTTTGATTTTGGAAAGCCCCGACCTGTTTTCTATGATCAATGGTTGGAAGTGGTGGAGAGTCCAATGACTACCATTTGGAGCTTCTTGGTCATCCATTCATGCAAAAACAAAAATGAACAATCTGCAATGCAGCAGAGGTAAGGACGACCATTCAAGCCTTGACCGCCATCAGATTTTGCAAAACTCAGTTAGCCAGCAGGCGATGAGTATTTTCCTCCACAACACCCGATAATGGTTTTGGGAATGTCCATGTCATGTTTCGAATTTCCCACATTGGTGCATGCTGAGACGATGTTGCGATTAGGGCAGTCCATGAGACCACATTCTTTGAATGATTTGTAACAGGGTTCACTTACCTTTTCCGCACTTTCACATTTTCATGCAATTTTGCCATACAACATTCAAACCATTTCTTTCATAGCTCATACCCTGTTCGAAAGCCCTCCATATCGGCCAAGGAAAGGAGAATGCTAGAAAACGTTTTAGAATTTGGTATTACACCTGTAGATTAAACAAAATTGTCTTTGATTCGAAACATTGATGGCTTTACAAAGTTCACCATGTGCATATTTGCTTCTTTAACATGTCATTATTGCTGCTATAACGATGTGTGTATGGATGTAGTGTGCGGAGTATTAAAATTTGTACAAGAAACAATCTCACCCTCTGCAAATTAATAGATTTTTATTTAATAGTAAATGCTAAGTATTTTTTTTTACATTTTGAATGTGAAATTGAATGCACATTATAAATATATATTTTTATTGCATTGTTAGTATGCTTCTTAACAATCTCACCCTGTACAAATTAATAGATTCTCATTTACTATTGTGATATATAGACGTAGAAAGAGGGAGGGCTATAGGAATAGATAAAGATTGAGTTATATATATATCATAATGTGTGTATAGGGATAGAGAGTGATAGAGAGGGAAACATAGAAAGTAATAGATAGAGAGGAAGAAATTAAAAGATGTATAGATGGTGAGATATATTGATACAAAGATAAGGAGATCTAGAGAGGATGAGAGGAAGCGACAAATAGAGAAACAAATACTTAAATAACCTTTTCATAACTCTACGGCATTCCCATTGCACACTAAGATGCGATTGCTAGTTTTACTGATACTTATGCACAAATGTCCTTGATACTTGTACACAAATGTCCCACTAATAGTACCCTATAATTGTACAACTCCTCCAATTAAAATCTATTCTTAACTGCTGGGGTAAAAGTTAGGTTAGCAAGACGTAAACCATACCTATACTCCTCCCCATAATAAATTATAAATAATAATTGTCTGCTATTCAAAGTTCGCCGTATAATGCCAAAGAGAAAAGTGACATGGAAAATTGTTTGTAACGGGACATGCTAAGAATGTGTAAGCCTAATTAAAGTGGTGGGGTGAATCAGATTTCCATTTTCCAACAAGCTAAACAATGAGGAAACAGGGTGCTCAGAATATTCCATGTCCATCATATCACACGCTCTCTCTCTCTGGGTCCACATGTAAGGACTGGATACGTCACAGATGCGACATGAGAGAGATAAAATCGCGTGTATTTCCATGGGACAGAGAAAATGATAGTGCAGAAAGCAGGGTTACTGTCAGAAGACAGAAACTAGGTTTTTGTAAACGAAGACTGGAGTACCAGCTAGCAGTAGGTAGACGCAACTTTCACGCTATAATTGATGTCGTATCGTGGAATGTGCGACACCACTAGTCAGTCCTCACTACTTACCCACCCCGTGAACAACCGCCGTATTCTCAGAGGATTCCTTTTATTCTCTTTTTCGTTTCAAATATCGAATCGAATCACATTTGTATAAGAGTAACCGTTGGATTGTATCGACTGGTGCAGATTTCCATATAAAACGAACAAATAAGCACGCAAATTTGAGCAGAAAAGAGGTTACTCTGACGCAATATGCCACCAGAGGCGATCGGATTGAAGGTTATCATGTAGGGCACCTATTTACCGTTGTAAATTCAAACGAAAGATGATGAGATGAGAAGGGTATTCGGCGTGCAGGACCCAGGGTCTTGAGCGGTCTTGAGTGAATGGGACCTACCCTAGAAATATGAATAAATATCTGTGGCAGCGCGTTTAGTAATAATGCCCGTTGCTCATTCATGGCGACCACTGCTGCTTCTTGCTATGGCTCGGCTCTTATTTTGGCTTTGGTTTTGCTGGTGAACGGGTGCAATGGAGTCGCTAAAGAAGCAGACAGAGTGGCAAGCCTCCCAGGCCAACCGCCCGTAGACTTTGCTCAGTATGCTGGATATGTGAGCATTAATGAAAGGAAGGCTCTGTTTTACTGGTTTTTCGAAGCCGCGACGAATCCATCGGAAAGGCCTCTTGTTCTTTGGTTGAATGGAGGTATATTCAATCTTATTAATGTTTTCATTTTCGCTCATTGAACAGCCTCGATCTATTTATTTTCTGATCGTCAAAGTAAAAGGAATTTATCGGGGTTTTTATCTTTAAAATTAATTTGGGGTTATTGTAACCCTTGCAGGACCTGGCTGCTCATCCGTTGGCTATGGCGCGGCTTTGGAATTGGGGCCATTTAAAGTGCAGAAGAATGTACCATCGCTGCGTTTAAACCCGTATTCTTGGAACAAAGGTTATCATCTTTCCCATTACATTTCGTTTTTCAGTGAACAGAACACTTTAATTTTTGATATATTTTCTGTCTGTGGAGGAATGCTTGTAACAAAGGTTCGTGGTGGATAATATAATATATTCCTTTGAAAATAGCTCATTTTTTGTGTATTTGCTATTTTTCCTTGGTTTCCGGTTACGATATACCTGCGCTGCATTTAGAATTCTCCAACCCTGTTTTGGCTTAAAATTGATCGATCATCGTCCACATATGGAGTTTAAATTTTTTTCCAGTTCAGTAAATTGTTTACTTTTCCACGGCTGCGGCTGCATCATGTTTCGTAGTATACAATCGTTGCAAAACTTTAAAGCAAATTTTTAACAAGATTCAATTTATTTCAGAAAATGCCATTTTGAAGACACCCTAAGTATAATGATTAAGCTGATTTTTGCAGGGGCAAACATGCTATTTTTGGAAGCACCTGTTGGAGTTGGTTTTTCCTACACAAACAAGTCCTCTGATTTGAAGGAACTTGGAGACAAGATTACGGGTATTCAAATTTACATTCTCTTTGTATTTGCATGGAAATCTTTGTGTTCAGAATGTTACATGAAGTATTTTTATGTGCTTGGATTTGCAGCCGAGGATTCCTATTCATTTCTAGTAAATTGGTTCCAAAGGTTCCCAGAGTATAAATCTCGTGAGTTTTACATTGCTGGCGAAAGTTATGCAGGTAAGATAAAGTCCTCAGATTATTTTCTAACAATTTTTTTTCCTATGCATATTGTTGGATAAGTGTGCTACGTATTCTATATTTATATTTTTTCAATGATATTATGCAATGATTATAACTGCTTAAAGAAATTGAGTGTTATCTATGCAATGTATATAAGTTGAATTTATTTTGTAGCAAATTTTGACTAGTAAGCAATAGTGTTCTATTAGAGGGAATGCCCTGCTCTCAAACCTAGGCATTTATTTCTTCTTATAGCAGCCATTTCTCCTTTCTGTTAGGATCTTTCATTTGTAAATTGGTGAAGAGTTGAATATGTCTCAATCTTCAAAGGGAGAAGTATTTCTATGGATAGTTAAACAAGTTTCCAGCCACATTAGACCGGCATTTTTTCTAGTGGGTAATTTAATGTATCTTGTTTTACAAGAAGGATAGTCTATTTGTGAGTAGTTGAGTATGGATTGATTCACAAATATTAGACAGTATATTTGTCTAGATGTGAGCACTTTGGGGGTATTCTAAGGAGATCTAGTGGTTAGTTTGGACATTATCCTGGGCACAAGTAGTTTGAGTATTTTGGATAAGCAAGGAGATTTGGTGGAGATGCTTTGGCTAATTTCTAGATAAGCTGCTAGAGTTAGTTTATATATTGTAGTGTTTTTTTCTTTTTTTTTTGTTTTTTTTTAAATTAAATTTAAAGGTGTGTAACATTTCTTCTTATACATACCATTCAGAACATTCTAACTAATTGTCAATGTATATATGCATATTCTGAAGTTGGCTTAGTGTATTAGGTCAATATGTGACTCAGTATATGTGGCTGAGTAAGTGATATATGACTGAGTGTTTTTGTTTTTTTGTTATTTAAAAATTAAATTAAAGAAGTTGTCTAAATCTAAAGATTCCCTTATTTTTTCAAAAAATCACTTAATATTTGTATTAAAATATTAAGTTAATTTCATATTAATTGTTGGAAGTTTGTTTTCTCATAAGATAATTTTGTGAAAGTTGTATAAAATAATATTTAATAAACTAATAATAATATATTTTTTTAAAATAAGATTAACTTTTTTCCTATACATACCATTTAGAACATTCTAACTAATTGCCAATGTATATATGCATATTCTGAAGCTGACTTAGTGTATTAGGTCATTATGTGCCTCAGCTCGCAGAAGTGATATATGACCGCAACAAAAACACAAGCAAGGACAAGGTTATTAATTTGAAAGGTTTCATGGTGAGTCCATTATTATATAGCAAATATTCAATATCAATGCTGCTTAAATTTGTTATTTTAAAGCCTTGTAGCGTTGGCAATGGTTTAATTCCACTGTTGTGATGTTTTTACGTTGAATTACAATCCATGCTATACTGCTATTGGGTTTTGAAGGTAGGAAATGCAGTGATGGACGACGAGAATGACCAGAAC
This sequence comes from Thuja plicata, assembly GCA_018584345.1. Classification (NCBI taxonomy): domain Eukaryota; kingdom Viridiplantae; phylum Streptophyta; class Pinopsida; order Cupressales; family Cupressaceae; genus Thuja; species Thuja plicata. Next base: position 2,371,215 of record MU223964.1, on the reverse strand, counting down.
GGTTTGATAGATTATGCTTGGAGTCATGCAGTCATTTCTGACGAAGATTATCACAGTTTAAAGAACTGCATTTCGACACCGAGTAACCAGTCCTCCTGTCAAGGTGCTGTCAGAAACTTTGCCAAAACGTACTCGGAAATCGATATTTACAGTTTGTACACACCTGTTTGTGTGGACAAGCTTGACAAAAATCTAAGACGACTTGTGTCGGGCCCCAAGGCTCTTTCTATACATGTAATACTCCTTGTCACTGCTCCAAAATCCCATTGGTTTCCTGTTAGCATTTGAGAAAATGTATTGACAGTTTTCCTTTGCTTAGGACCTGTGGCATCAATTACCTTCGGGATATGATCCTTGCGTGGAAGACTATGCAGAGCAATACTTTAACAGAGAGGATGTGCAAAGAGCATTGCATGCAAACACAACCAAAATTTCATATCTCTGGACGCTGTGCAGGTAAAACTCTCTTTGCGAGTCATTTCTCGAATTGGTGCGTTTTTAACCCTCTTCTGTGATTTTTCCACTCTGCAGTGAGGTGATCGATTGGAACGATTCTCCTTCCTCTGTTTTGCCCATTTACAAAAAGCTCATTAAAGGCGGTTTACGCATATGGGTGTACAGGTAGGGCTTAGAAAGGAAATTTAAATGAGTTTAGTTTATCTTCTTTTCAGTGATGGATTAAGTATGTTGTATGTTGTAAGCATGTTTCCAAGTAATTGAACCCATTGCTCCCCACTGGTCTTAAGAGCTCACTCAACACACAACCTCAGCCACACCATTGAACCTGAACAACCCTGCCATTATTAATTTTAAACATTTTTATCAAGCACCTCTATCTTGAACAAAACAATAACTCAAAGCATCCTATATCAAAAGAGAGTATTTCAAATTACTTGGTTTTGACGTTTTGAAAAAGAAGAATCAGCCTCTTCTTTTACTGATTAAATCCCTCTTGTAGCGGTGATACCGATGGAAGGGTTCCAGTAACTTCAACCCGGTATAGCCTAAATGCTCTGGGACTCAAGATAAAAGAGGAATGGAGCGCTTGGTTCTGCAGCCAGCAGGTGGAGCTCTAGTTCTTTCTCTAAAGCTAAATCTAGTCTGCATGCGTTATTTTCTAAAAACAGATATTGACCTAGTCATGCTTGCAGGTGGGAGGATGGACTATTGGTTATGAAGGGCTTCAATTTCTGACAGTGAGAGGAGCAGGGCATCAAGTGCCCTCTTTCACTCCCAAACGAGCTCTCTCAGTTTTCAAGCATTTCCTGTCAGGCATGCCTTTGCCCAATTCAAGATTTGCCAATTAGCAATGAGACATAGCCGATGCTGTCACATGCCATGTAATTTGAGCAAGCGTTAATGGTAGCCTAGTTATTTACATTTCTATTCATTCAAAGAGCTAAATTTGTTAAATTGTTAAAGGGGTTGTATTGGCCTGGGATACCTTCATTTGGAATAAACTTAAAGAGATGACTAAGAGCTCCATTGGTTCTTTCCGAAAAGGCAGCATTACAAGGAAAAACTAATAAAAAAAGCTTCTCCGCTATTCTTCAATCTGATGGAATCTGCACAAAACATTTGGTTTGAATTTGCTGAACATTTGGTTTGAATTTGCCGGTTGATTCCAATCGATTACAGGTCTTTGAATGGAAGGAAACTTCTCTATATTTATTTTGCGGATAATCCAATGCAGCGATCAACTTAAACCATCAGAACGTTAGAAATTATTTCCGTTTCTTTCCAAGAACACCATCAAATTGGTGAGGATTGTGGAGAAAATGTAGTTTGTTTTTGAACATTTAAATTTCCTACATATAAAGTAGAAAGTAGGTAGAAGACTCCAAAAATAACGAATGAATGAAAGAGTATCTGCTTATTGCGGGTGTTTGATTTCATAATGTACATGAAAATCCTTGTTGGTCAAAAATTTAGTCCATGTGATCCCACAAAGGTGAAATCTTGAGTGGAATCGTTGCTCTATTAAAAAAAGGGTTTAACATTGTTCAAATTCGCTCCCGCAACTGAGGTGGAAACATTTGAGTACGGCAAATGTCATATCGAAAAAGAATTAGCAATGTTCTTCTTACATCATGTGAATATGCGTGTTTAAAAAATATTCGATTTGGTGACCGCCCATGGGTTTAATCATAATGTACATGAAAATCCTTGTTGGTCAAAAATTTAGTCCATGTGATCCCACAGAGGTGAAAACTTGAGTGGAATCGTTGCTCTATTAAAAAAAGGGTTTAACATTGTTCAAATTCGCTCCCGCGGTTGAGGTGGAAACTTTTGAGTACGGTAAATGTCATATCAAAAAAGAATTAGCAGTGTTCTTCTTACATCATGTGAATATGCACATTTTAAAAAATATTCGATTTGGTGGCCGCCCATGGCACCATGGCAAGAAGAATTTATAGAGTTTTTAGGGGTTTCATGGCCGATCATCATAATTTTGTTAACACCGTTTCTTTACATAAGTTATATCCTAACAAATTAAGTTATGAATTTTATATCTTCACAAGTTATATCCTTTAAAAAAATGGATGGTTTGTTGAGTAACTAGTTAAGAAACTCAAGATTACAAGGGAGAAAAAAAATTATAGTTATGCCCATATCTATGTTGAATTGGATTTGAATAATTCAAATAATCAATTTTCATATGCTCTTAATATTTATTTAGGTGGAAGATTGTGTTTAGCATTAAACTTTTGATTATGACTCCATTTCTTTCAAAAGAAGGGAGTGTTTATGGACATCTATTTGGAATGGTCCACAATGAAATTAAATTACTCTTTTACGAAGATGATATAAGAAGATAAAAGGGGTAAGTAAATGATTTAACGAGATAATCAAGGGTATGTAGCTAGTCCTTCGAATGTTGATGGGTTTGTCATGGTTTATAGGAAAGATAATTTTTTTCCCTCCACAAATTCTAAAAGAAATGAAACTCTTACTCAAACTAAAAATAAGTTTTCTATTGTGGGAGAAATACCTACAAGATTTATAGAATGAAAACCAAGAAAGGATGATAGAAAATCAAGGACATGATGAAATGATGTAGGATAATGAAAGTCGTGGATATTGTAAGGTACAAACCTTTGTTATAGGTTTGAGCAGAATGAGAAGTTGGGATGAGTTATTGATGTTAACATGTCTTTGTTGTCATTGGTGACTGGTTGTTGCAGATGTTATTGTGTTTTCCGTAGAGTGGTGTTGAGAGTTATGCTCCACATTTCTTCTATATTGCAATTCTATTCATACAGTTTGGATATGTTGTTAAGTAGTGTTTAAACAAACGTATTTGGTTTGAATTTTTATGCTTCAAATCATAGTTCAAAGGAAAATTGGTGTTCACCAGCGTGTAATAGTGTTTGACAGAGTTTCTTGTGAGAAATGTATGCTCTGCATTTCTTTGCTTGGTGTCTAGCGTTGAGGATTTGGAATTGTGCTTATAATGTTCTTGGAATCAGGTATTTACCCTTTCACATAAAAAAAAACTCTAGGGAATGTAATTGAAGAGTTACGTGCAAGTTGTATCTTTTGGTCCTAGTCAAGATGTGATGTCGTCCACTTTTCATTCCTTTCCATCGCGGGAATGCTTAAGTGCTAACCTAATTTGAATTATGTTTGGTTAAGATGCTATAAATAAAGAATGAGGATGGTTAAGTGCTAACCTTAGAAGATTTTGTAAATGTGAGGATGGTATAAATAAAGGATGAATTGTTGAGGGAGTGTACAAGATGAGGATTTGTGAAAGAGACTATATGTCCTTGTATGTGTGGATATGAGTAAGTGCGAAGTGTTGTGACATGCAGTGTGGACTTTCATGTGTTAGCTACCAAAAATAGTGAGCAGAAGGTATGTACAAATCTTTCAATCAATTGCACAGGTGAACCAATGGTGGATCTTTTCTCTTTTATTCTTCTTCATCAGGGCAGTGAGCTCTCCAGCTGTGAGTCTTTTTCCAAGCAGTGGGTCTTTTCTTGTAGTGAGCATTCTTTGTAAAAATCACCTTAACTAATGTCACCCTAATAGGTGTTTATATCATTGAGAATTAATCTTATCCATGTTTTTTCCCTTAACATGGCTTTCCACGCAAATCTGGTGTTTCATTGTGTATGGTAGTTCTTTATTTTCACAGGTTCCTTTCATAAGGATTAAAATAAGTTTTTGTGGATCTGATTCAAGAGGAGATTTATAAGTTTTATGGACAACTGATTCACTCCCCACTCTTAGTTGTCTTACACATTTAACAACCTTAATAATATAAAGTTTGATCATATTATACAAGATCTTTCATACCTTGAGGAAATTTTGGACATGCCTACAACTATTGATAATGTCAACCATGTTGTGCCAAGTAAGTATATTGTTTCTACTTAAAACCCTCTTTTATGCTTGATAATTGTCAAACCCTAGAAATTTAGGAGACTCGTATTGCCTTTAATAAGATTGAACAAGTACTTGAAACCCCTATTATGAACTTTGGTAAACAAGAACATGATTATATGATGCATTCACAAGATAACTTAAAAATCAAAATATTTCAAAGAAAATAAGAAGAAAGACGATGCTACTTAGGCTTTGGGTATTAAACAAAGTCAAAAAAGGGGGGGAGGAAAGAGGCTCTCAAGGTAGGACATAAAATTGGTCATGATAAATCCAAACTTTTAGGAGAACACCTTATGACTTCATGTCTTCTAAATCAACTAGATCCATCCATTGGACTCGTTTGTCTCAATCATGATTAGTTTTTGGAATGTAAGAGGGCTTGGTAGCAAATCTAGATAGAATTCTATCAAAGGATTAGCTAAATATCATAATCCCTTTTTGTTGTTAATCCAAGAAAATAAGCGTCCTAATGTATTGACCAAAAAAATGGTTGTAGTATTGGTAGATATTGGGAAAGCACTAATATTATTGCCCTTGGTAAATCTAGGAATCTTCTGTGGGTCAGATTCTTGATGGTTGTCTCTGAAATATATATTTAGCAGTAAAGTTGTTCTATATCTAAAAAGTGTTCATACTTCTAGTAATTTAAATATCTTGATCACTAATTGTTATTCTTCCCAAGATCTTCACTTGGTAAGATTAAACTCTAGGATTATTTGCAAATTCGTAGAAAAGCTTCTCCTTAGGAATATCCTTGTATTATTGGAGTGACTTTAATGCCCTATTATTCATTAATGAATGCATCGTCTTAAAAGTTAGCACCCATTAATTTGGAAGCTCAAAGACCTTTTTAGGCCTCATTTTAGTGATCCCCTAGAACATGGATACATTTATGCTTGATTTGCCATTTTTCCTTGTTTTTGCCCATTTCTGGCCGTTTCTTTTGCACCCTCGAGATCTTGAGGCTTTTTCCATGGATTATGCCTCCTAGGGTACAGGTCAAAGTCGACCTATACCTGGGGTAGAGGTCGAGGTCGACCTGTACCTGAGGCATTAGTTTCATAGGAACTTGGGCCCATTTTGGAGTTTTTCACATTTTAACGCCCAATGCAGTTGGCCCTTTTTGTTTTGTCACCTGAAATTGGTATAAAAGGAGGCCTACTCACTTCATTTGAAGAGTCGTCTTTGATACACATTCAAGAACCACAAGCTACATCCAATTTTGCAAGCAAGATCCATTACATGCTCGAGCCATCAATTGCGAGCCATCAATTGCAAGCTATCAAGTTCAAGGTGCATTCAAGGAGTTCAAGAAAAGCAAGGATTCATTCAAGGCATTCATTCCATCCAATCAAACATGCATTCCTTCCATAGATCTAGCTTCTTTCTTCATTGGAGATAGTGAAGTTGGCCATCAAGGGAGGAGATCTACATTCATCAACATTGCACAAGCATTCAACCATTCAAGCATACTTACATCTATGATCTGTGATTTGACACTTGTAGATCCATTGCATTTGTGAAGACATACAAGCATTCATACATCTTTGTGGGTAGCAGTTTCGAATTCATCCATGAAGATTTAACAAGTGAGGTGAATATTTACATTTGTCTTGCTTTTACATGCTTTTATTCCAATTCAAGGTTAATTCCTAAATGGGGGCTTGACCAAGGCAAGCCCCTTCCCCCCAACAAAATTATATTTTTCTTGTGTGTAGGAGCAGATTTGCAAGTTTTCAAGTTTTCGGGATCGGATTCGGCTGATTTAGGTTACATTTTTTGTCAGACATTCGAATCTCAGATTTTTGATAGTGTAGGTACAAGTCAATTTGACCTATACCCAAGTGTGACCTATACCTCCAAGTTGGACCTTCATATTTTCACAGTTAGCAGATTCTAGTCTTTAGGTTTCGGATCCTGTGCGGTTTCAGTTTCAGTTACAGTTTGCTACTTTGTTTTCAGTTATGATCTTGTGGCCTCTACTAGCCCTCAAGGTGAGTCCAATTTCCTCTTTGTCATTTCATAGCACTTAATTTGAGATATTAGAGTAGGTCTTTTATGTGCTTTATTGTTACATGTGCTTTTATTTTACTTGCATTACATCTAATCATTCAACTAGCCTTAGGTCATTTAATCAAACACAAGTAATCTCAATTAGTATTAATCAATATCAATCAACAAACAATAAAGGGAAAGTACAATCAAAGAAAAAGAGATCTTTTAGATATTCACCCTTGAAAGGACTTGAATTTTGCATTAGTACCCCTTATATCCATTTGGGTTGTGCTAATATAATTTGGGTACTCTTGAAGGTTATATTTGGGGATCCCTCTTTCTCTTTCCCTAATGTGCATAATAAAAGACGGTGAATTAACATTATAACCACCTTCCCCTCCCCTTCTCTCTCTCTTTTTTATGTCACATTTTGGTGAGCCCGACAATTTCATGTTTTATATCTTTTGTTTGGGTAGTTAGATCTTTTTTTTGTGATCTCCCTTTGCATTGCATAGGTTCACTTACATTTTGGTCAACCCGACACTTTCATGTTTTATATCTTTTGATTGGGTACTTTGATCTTCTTTGTGCGATCTCCCTTTGCATTGCATAGGTTTACTTACATTTTGGTGAACCCAATGTTTTCATGCTTTATACATTTAGATTATGTGGTTAGATCCTTTATGTGTGATCTTCCTTTGCATCTTCATTGTTCTTTCATCTCTAGATCTACTTTTTTCTTTGTTACATTGTATGCATTTAGATTACATTATCTTTTATTTGCATCCCTTTGTGTATGGGCTTTATTACCTCGAGTCCAACTTATAGTATTTTGGTTAGAAGAAGTCGTAGGCTCACGGGTTCTTTTGATCCCGAACCCTCCTTCTTTCCTAGGAATCTTGATGAGACCAACATGCTCCCTCGTGATCTTAATCCTCTCACGGAGAACAACTCTTCTCATTCTTCCCATGATGAAGATGAAGTCTTAAGAGTTCCTCCCACTCAAATTGACAAACTCACCTAAGAATTTGAAAAAATAGAACATTGGTTATCTCAAGATAAGCATAGTGTCGAGACTATTTCCGCTTTACAAGCCTTAAGGAAAATTGCATGGTATCTCACATATTATTAATTCCAATGTCAAATCCATGTCCAAATATGCTCAAGACTTAGGTTATGTTCCACCTACTACATATGTTGAAACCTCTTTGCCCATCTCTACTTCCATTCCTAGCATCTCCACTTAGGATTCGCCACTTATCACGACTTCAATTCAACCTTCTAATCCTATAAATGTAAGTCTTCCACCTAATCCTATTTTTCCATAACTTCCCAAGTGTCTCGTGTGCTTCATTGCCCACATCAGCACCTTAATATCATAATGTTCCATTTTCATATTTCAGTATCCCTTTTACCTATGCTCCTAATGTGATTCATGCCTCTAAGGAGATCTTGTTACTCATGTTAAAACTTTTCACAGAGATGGACAAGTACTTTGAACTTGAAGGAAATAGTGAGGAGAAGAAGGTAAAATATGCTTGTACCAAGTTGAAAGGGCATGCATCCTTATGGTGGTAACATTTACAAAAAGATCAACAGAGAAGGGGTAAGGATAAGATCAAATCTTCAGATAGAATGGTGAATAAATTAAAGGCTAAGTTTTTGACTGAGGATTATCAAGTAAGTATGTTTTGAAAATTGCAGAACTTGAAGCAGAGAGACTTAAGTGTTAAGAGTTACACTGAGGATTTTTACAAACTGAACATTAGATCAAGTCATATAGATGATGAAGTTGAACAAGTTGCTCTCTACCTTAATGGCTTAAGAGTGTCAATACAAGATGAAATCATTTTAATACAGATTGGGAGTATGGAGGAGTCTTACAAGTGGGCTTTGAAGGTTGCTAAAAAGTTGAACCGAAAGCCTAGACAAAGGCAAAGAGGTAGAGGAGGAAGATTTCAGAGAGGTCGATCCAGTACTAATGCTAGAGGAAGTAGAACTTTTGCGGACCAGGGTAGAAATGAGTTAGAAGCTAAGGATAATGATCGCTACAGGAAGAATGATAGGAGTTCCTATTGCAATGAAGGACATAGCAATGGTGATAGAAGGAAGTTCAGTGGCACTTATTTTAAGTGTGGTGAAGTAGGGCATCGAGCCTTTGAATGAAAACAAGGTAACTCTAAGAAGGAAAAGGGAAGTAGGTGAACAGCATTTGTAGATGAGGAATCCACCAGATCAATTTACAATAATCAAGTAGAGGATGGAGCGATCTTGATGACTCAGAGAATCCTATATCACAGAGAACAAGATATAGATCCTTTACAGAGGAAGAATTTGTTCTGAACTAGATGCAAGGTGTAAGACAAGGTATGTAATATTGTCATAGACAGTGGTAGTTCTGATAGTATTTATTCGAACGAGTTGGTTGACAAATTGAATTTGCAGAGATTAAAGCACCTGAAACCCTATCAGATTGCATGGATACAAGATGAACACATGGTACTGGTAAGTGAACAATTCCTGCTTAATTTCAAGATTGGGAAGTATCATGATAAAGTTTTGTGTGATATTATGCCTATGGATGTGTGTAATATCTTGTTGGGTAGACCATGGCAATATGATAGACAAGTTATACATGATGGTAGGAAGAATGTGTACACCATTGTTGTTAATGGAATGAAGCAAAATTTGTTGCCTTTAGAGGAACCCCTTAAGAGTGAAGTGTGTACCAGTGCAACAATTTGTTTAGTGGGTGGCAGGGAGTTTTTAGAAGGCATGAGGCGTGATAATGTGTGTTTTTCTTTAGTACCTAAGAAGTCTAAGGAGATTGTCTCAAAGGAGGAGCATCCTAACAAAATCACTCGATTGTTGAATGAGTATGCAGACATCATATCAGATAATGTCCCTGATTGGAATACCACTTGTGAGGAGTATTAGTCATTGTATGGATTTGATACCAAGGGCTAGTTTTCCTAACAAAATAGTGTACCTGATGACACCAACAGAGAACGAAGAACTCAATAGACAAGTACAAGATTTATTATAGTGAGGATTGATCAGAGAACGTCTCATTCTATGTGCAATACCTGCAGATTTAGCACTAAAGAAATATAGACAATGGAGAATGTGCACTGATTCTAGAGCCATTAACTAAATTACAATTAAGTATCAGTTTCCTTTTCCAAGAATGGATGATTTGATGGATTGTTTAAGTGGAGCTAGATATTTCACCAAGATAGATTTGAAGAGTGGATATCATCGGATTAGAATCAGAGAAGGTGATGAGTGGATATCATCATATTAGAATCAGAGAAGAGAAGGTGTATGCATGGTTGGTAATGCCATTTGGATTGTCTAATGCACCGAGTACTTTTGTGAGGTTAAGAAGAATTTTTTAGGAAAGTTTTTCATTGTGTATTTGGATGATATCTTGATTTTCAGTAAGAGTGGGGAGGATCATTTGATGCATGTTAGACAAGTATTGCAGAGATTAAGGGAAGAGAAGTTGTTAATCAATCTTAAGAAGTGAACTTTCATGAAGGAGGAATTAGTGTATTTAGGGTTTGTAATATCTTATGAAGGGTTGAAGATGGATCCTGAGAAATTAAAATCCATTATTGAGTGGCCTACACCGAAGAATGTTGGAGAGATACGATCATTTCATGGGTTAGCTAGTTTTTACCGAAAGTTCATTAGAAACTTTAGTTCAATTTTTGGATCGATGAATGAAACTACGAGAGGAGATAGAAAGGAATTCAAGTGGACACATGGAGCACAAAGAATTTTTGAATTGCTGAAGCAAAAGGTGACAGAGCAACCAATGTTAGTTTTACCTTATTTCAAATAGGTATTTCAAGTAGATTGTGACAGTAGTGGAAATGCAATTGGAGTTGTCTTGAGTCAAGAAGGACGACTTGTTGCTTACTTCAGTGAGAAGTTGAACGGTGCTAAGAGAAGGTATTCAGTGTATGATTAGGAATTTTATGTCATAATACAAGGCTTGAAGAAATGGAGACATTATTTGTTGCCTAAGGAATTTGTTATTTATAGTGATCATCAAGAATTGAAGCACTTGAATAGTCAAGGTAAGTTAAATCAGAGGCATATGAGATGGGTTGAGTTCATACAGAGCTATACATTTGTGTTGAAACATAAGAGTGGTATTTCAATAGAATTTCTGATGCCTTTAGTAGGAGAAGAAATTTTCTGACTGAAATGAAGATTGCAGTGTTGGGATTTGATGAATTAAAGGTATGTATGAGAATGATCTAGACTTCGCTAAACCTTGGAAAGATTATAGAGAACCTATTGTTGCAAACATAAGTAAGTTGCTAGATTATCTTATTTAGGATGGAGTGTTATTCAAAGGTAGTCAGTTGTGCATACCGAGAAGTTCTATGAGGGATAATCTCATTAGGGAGAAACATAGTGGAGGATTGTCATGACATTTTGGCATTGATAAGACAACAACTTTGGTGAATGAGAACTGCTTTTGGTCGCAAGTTCAGAAGGATGTGATGAATTTTGTTCAGAATTGTAAAGTGTGTCAAGTTGCAAAAGGTAGTAGTCAAAATGTGGGATCATGTACACCATTGAGTGTATCGTCCAAACCTTGGTAAGAATTCAACATGGATTTTGTGCTTGGTTTTCCAAAGACTTAGAGAGGTTATGATTCAGTTTTTGTGTTGGTAAACATATTTTCTAAGATGAAACATTTCATTCCTTGTAAGAAAACTACAGATGCAGTACATGTAGCAAGGGAAAAATAAGAAAATAACAAGGAAGCAAATGTAGAAGGTGATGTGTTACAAGATGCTTTGATTCTTTCTTTGGATACTATTATTGATTCTTGGGTGATAAACTTAGGGGCTTCATTTCATACTTTCATGCCACACACCATAGAAAATATTTTCGAGACTATGTTCAAGGTGAATTTGGATAGGTTTATTTAGGTGATGATGAACCATGCAAAATTGTTGGAAAGGGAAACATGTAAACAAAATTACCAAATGGAAATCAATGGTTGTTGAAAGAGGTGGGACATGTTCCTGATTTGAGAAGAAAATTAATATCAACATGACAACTAGGAAGTGAAGGTTGCACAGTCGTATTCAATGAAAATTCGTGGAAGGTTACAAAAGGATCATTGATAATAGAAAAAAGGGGCAAAGGTATGTACATTGTATTTACGTACTAGTAATATTGATTATTATATTTCCCTATCTTCTACAGGAATGGATACAACTCTATGGAACAGTCGAATTGGGAACAATAGTGAGAAGGTAATGAAGCTTCTCCATTTGAAGAATTTATTGCCAGTTTTGAAACAAGTTGGTTTGGATATTGTGAAAACTATGTTTATAGAAAACAAAAGAGAGTCAAATTTATCAGAGTTGGGAAGGAAAGGAATAATGAAAAGTTAGAGCTTGTACACTCAGATATATGGGGACCAAATCAGGTATCATCTCTTTGTGGCTCTTATTATTATGTTACTTTTATTGATGATGCAACAAGGAAAACTTGGGTTTATTCTAATCCTATAAATTCTCATGTATCTAAAATCTACAGGTAATGGAAAGCTTTGGTTGAGAATGAGACGAGAAACAAGTTGAAGAGCCTCAAATCATATAATAGAGATTAATACTACAGCAAAGAGTTTAACAGTTATTGTTCATGGGATTCGTAGACAAAATAGAGTTCCTAGGACACCACAAGAATATGGTGTGTTTGAAAGGATGAACCGAACAATCATGGAGCGTGCAAGGAGCATGAGATAACATGCAGGATTTCCCTTATAGTTTTGGGGAAATGCTGTAGATAATGTTGTTTACTTAATAAATAGAGGGCCTTCAAGTTCCTTAGATGGTAGTATTCTGGAGGAGGCATGGACAAGCAAAAAGGCAAACTACTCATTTCTGAAAACTTTTGGTTGTGAAGCATTTGTACATATTGATATAGAAAATTGATCAAATCTTGAAGCAAAATTGAAGAAGTGTAGTTTTATTGGATATGGAGTTAATGATTTTGGTTATCGTTTATGAGACTTTGAGAATCACAAAAAAATTAGGAGTAGAGATGTCATATTCAATGAAAAAATCATATACAAGGATCAAATACATGGAAAGAAGCAAGAGAAGGAACACACAGAACACATGGTGCTTGATAAAATCCTAGAAAATGTAGTACCTATAGTCCCAGAGAATATTGAACAACTAGAACCACAACATGTTCCTCAAACTCTAATCAGAAGATCTTCTAGGATAATTAGACCTCCTAAACAATATTCTTCTTCATTATATTATGTATTATTGATTATTTTAGGTGAACCAGAAAGTTGTGCATAAGCAATGCAAGTTGAAACTAGAAAGAAGTGGGAGAACAAAATGAAAGAGGAGATGGATTTCTTGATACAAAATAAAACTTGGGAGTTAGTTGAATTTCCTAAAGGTAAAAGAGCGTTGCCTAAAAAATGGGTTTACAAGTTCAAGGTAGAACATGGAGACAAGAAAAGATACAAGGCTAGGCTTGTGATAAAATGTTTTGTACAGAAAAAAGGTGTTGATTTTGATTAAATATTTTCTCCTATTGATAACATGAATTCAATTAAAAATATTCCTAGTCTTTTGGCCACAAAATATTTGCATCTGGAATAATGAGATGCCAAGAAAACTTTTCTCTATGGATATTTGGAGGAAGATATTTCTATGCAACAACCACAAGGATGTGAGGTCAAAGGTAAGGAGGGCTTAATGTGTAGGTTTAAGAAGGGATTGTATGGGATGAAACAAGCACCTCGAGAATGGTATTTGAAATATAATAGGTTTATGGTTGAACAATGATATAACATATGTCATTCTAATCATTATATTTATTTTAAAAGATTGGATATTGGTAGCTATATTATCCTATTATTATATGTTGATGATATGCTTGTTTGCAGGTCTAATATGCAACATATAAATTACCTTAAATAGAAATTAGCACAATCATTTTATATGAAGGATTTGTTAGAATATTATGCATATATGTGTTGAAATTGATGTTTTTTCATTGATGTCAGCATATTTCTATTGTTTGAGACAGTGTTCTTGTGATGTTGAGTGAGATGTTTGGTCTGGTGTAGCTACTGTATTGAAGATCAAAATCTATGGATGATATAGTTGTGTTGAGGTATTCTTGTATTTGATTCATGTCAACTTATAGAGGTTCTCATGGTTATTTCAATGAGTTATTGGTTTTTGTGTTGAGACCGATATTTTTAGATGTTCAGTGGTGACAGTGTGATAGTATTTGGTTTTGTATGGTTCGACATTTCAATATCTTGATATATGGATTTGTGTATCATGTTTGGGAAATTGATGTGTGTCCTCAACTCAATTGGTTCATGATTTGGAGGCCCGCATGTAATTTTCTTGATTGACAACCACTATTGACGTGTTCTTGAGGTTCGGTTTAGAGTTGCTAATGATTTTAGAGATTTGAGTTGATGTGGATGTTCCTAAGGTTATTCATGATGCTTGTGGATGTTTCTAAATCGTACTCCTATTGTGTGTTATACCTTAAGAAGCACACACAACAGAGAGGTGGGGGGTGAATCAATTGTGTCACAATAACATCAAACTTTAACTACTTATAAACTTTAACCTCGGATCTGAATGATAAACATGAAAGCAAGATCTCAACACAATAAGAACCACATAAAATCAATATTTTTGATGTGGAAATACCTTTATGGGAAAAATCATGTTGGGGATGCAACCCACAATATGAATGCACTCAGTAATAAGTATTGTACCCTACTAGGAGTACTACAAAGGGGAATGCACATGCATTCAAGCACACTGCCTAGAGCTCATTTCTCAAACATAATTACAACGAGGTTCGTTGCCTTACAACATCAACCGATCATAGATCAAAGAGGACTTACAATCCAAACACACGAACTGACTAATAGCACATGTAATGCCAAAACTGTTCCAATGAAGCGCACAGATCTCTAACTTATTTCAAATTCCACTCATACATCTTCATAAAACATCATATACATCATTTATCTCCTCTTTATACACATTCTCTGACACTCACAACTTCAAATGATTACATCTATAAATATAATTCATCGACTCATCTCAACTAGGTCAACCAGGGACCTAATTTCCAACAATAAATAAATTATAATTCATTCCACAATATGATCCATTGAATGTCAGATAGGACATTGCAACAACCCATAACAATAATGTCGAGCATGCTCCATATTCGTACATCACGCACTAAGTCATAGAAGCCAAAAATCTGAACAACACATCTCATGAACTATTTACCACACACTACTCCTCCTAAGGAACAACCACCAAAACATCAACCCAGAAGAATGGAAGCTACATAAGCACATTGGACAGATGCATCTCTAACTCTGATCGGGAGGGGTAATTACCCCAAGCTTAGCTCTTAGATACTCAAAAGTATCCTTTGGCAAGGGCTTTGTGAATATATCTGCAACCTGCTCTGTAGTAGATACATACTTCAATCTGACTTCTTTCTCACTGACTTTGTTTCTCAAGAAATGATATTTGATAGAGATATGTTGTCTTTGAATGCAACAAAGGGTTCTTTGAAATATTGATAGCACTTGAATTTCCACAGTAGATAACAATAGGCTCATCAATAATCACTCTAATATATCTTTCAACATTTTCTTCATCGATATTAATTGTGTATAATTAGTAGCAGCAACAACATATTCAGCTTCAATAGTAGATTGTGATATACAATTTTGTTTCTTACTTTCCCATGAAACTAATCTCTTAGCCAATAGGAATGCTCCATCACTAGTTCTCTTTTTGTCATCCACATTACCTGCCCAATCAACATCAGTATATGCACTCAATATGAAATCATTATCTCTACCATACCATAAGCCATAATCAGTTGTTCTCTTCAAGTATCTGAATATCCTCTTAACAACAACATGTTATTCCTTTGGTTCTGCTTGAAATCTAGCAATAGTACAAACAATATTCATAATTTATGGTCTATTTTGTGTCAAATATAACAGTCTACCTGATACAGAGGCACTAAGCACTAGTGCATGCATCTTAAAAATTCATCCTAAACTGGCATGTCATTGCCCCTGGGATAGACTCGTACACAGACATTCATAAATTTTGAAACACGTAATATTTTCAAAATCCCTCCGGCGAGGATGGTCGTAATTAGGTTTTCTCAAACATACAAAAAATACAGAAAGATCCAACGGTTGGTTTGGGAGATATGACCCCCGTACCAACACCCAAATTTCAAATTGCAGAAAATCTGAACTTTTATTTCTTCAACAGAATACAGTCCGTACAATGTGAAGTCTGAAACTTAATCTCCCTCAACCTCTCATGCTCTCATGCCTTCTAAGGCTTACATAGACAAAGAATAACTTATGTAACTAATCTCTATCAATTTGGATTCCTTTACATGCAAGAAAGTCTATTTTTAGACTTTTCCCCCCACTTGGCATCTAACTGTTACATTCAAATCTTCAAACACTAAAACAAGCCTAATTGACTCTCTACAAACTATGAATTTGAAATTTGTCCATGAAGGACCTTAATACATTATTAGATCCACTAATTCTAATCTGAGACTTAACCTTTAGCCTTCTAGGACTACTATGCCATCTTAGGCATTCAACTCCTATTATATCAATTTATGCCTTTATACATTAGGCTTATTACATTCCATTACATCACATACACAAAATTGGCTTTCAAGCCATATTACATTCATATGTTGATCTTTATATCATTCATTCTCTATGATCATTCTTCATGAGGCAACCAAGTGACTCTCGCTTCATGTCTTTACTCACTGCTTGTTGAGGACCTACAACATAAATGTATCCTCTATTCATTGACATCATGCACCTGCAATCAAACATAATATGCCAAGCAATAAATCTTTCATCCATCCTATCTATGTTCCCATAGATGTCTACAACATGATCGATCATATGATTAATATAATATCCCTGCAAATATGTCACAAAAGTGTTAGAAATAAAATTTATCAAATGTTTATTATTCACCAAAAAATATGTTTGGTACTCCATTCCATCTTCCTTCATTGGTTTCATCACTTCATCTTTTTTCTCACACTCCATCTCCTTGTGAAATATTTGTACTTGTAAACATTTCAATCATTAAGGTCTTCTCATGACCATCTACTCCTTCATCTTCATGAGTATCTTCATACTCTAACTTCTCTTTGTGCATCTGCACTGGCATCTCTGTGTGCTCATTGGTCCTTCAACTGAACCATTCACACCCTCTACTCTCTCCTCTAGGATCTTCATCTGATCGACATCTCTTACTGCCTCAATCTAAAAAATTTCACCACATTCAAGCCTCTCAAGACTTGCTTCCATGTTGCATTTATCAGAAACCTCCTCTTGTACTTCTACTTCAGTTTTAGGAACCTTCTTTTCACAAGGTTCATTCACATCTCCAAGTGTTGTATGTTGCACTTCTTCCTCTTCATCATCTATTGCTTGTTCAAGGAGTGAGGCTATCCACTCCCACTTCTTCTGATTCTCATCCAAAGCCTCTTTAAGACTTTTACAACTCTCTTCTTCTTGCTTCCTCTTGGCTTCTTCTTTCCTATTTCTTTCTACTTCCTCTCTTCTTTTCTTCTCATCTTCTTTTATTCCTTCAACCAAGTACTCCTTCAGCAACTTGGCTAACTCTCTCTCTCTCTTGGTCAATGCCATCTTCTCACACCAATCTAGGATTAATTAGATCTCAAGCCACCACTTTGGAACACTCAAGGAGGATAGTTCAACTCCAAGGTCTCAACAAAGTACTCTAAATCTTCCAAAACCCAGACCTTTCGCTCGCTCTGATACCACTTGATGCAGAGGCACTAAGCACTAGTGCATGCATCTTAAAAATTCATCCAAAATTGGCATGTCACTGCCCCTAGGATAAACCCATACACAGACATTCATAACTTTTGAAACACGTACTATTTTCAAAATCCCTCCTGCAAGGATGGGCATAATTAGGTTTTCTCAAACATACAAAAATTGAAGAAAGATCCAACAATGGGTTTGGGAGATATGACCCTTGTACCAACACCCAAATTTCAAATTGAAGAAAATCTAAACTTTTATTTCTTCAACAGAATATAGTCTGTACAATGTGAAGTCTGAAACTTAATCTCCCTCAACCTCTCATGCTCTCATGCCTTTTTAGGCTTACATAGACAAAGAATAACTTATGTAACTAATATTTTTCGATTTGGATTTCTTTACATGCAAGAAAGTCTATTTTTAGACTTTTCCGTCCACTTGGCATCTAACCGTTACATTCAAATCTTCAAACGCTAAAACTCACCTAATTGACTCTCTACAAACTATGAATACGAAATTTTTCCATGAAGGACCTTAATACATTATTAGATCCACTAATTCAAATCTAAAACTAACCTTTAGCCTTCTAGGACTACTATGCCATCTTAGGCATTCAACTCCTATTACATCCATTTATGCCTTTATACATTAGGCTTATTACATTCCATTACATCACATACACAAAATTGGCTTTTAATCCACATTACATTCATATGTTGATCTTTAGATAATTCTTTCTCTATGATCATTCTTCATGAGCCAACCAAGTGACTCTTGCTTCATGTGTTCATCAGGGTGCCCTGCACCACTACCGATCATTGATTTGTATCTAGTCTAATTTGCATTAGGTGTCTCATCAATCTTTTTCAACTTACAACTAGTAATCATAGGAGTATCAACATGTTTTGAATCATCCATACCAAATTTCTTCAATAATTATTTCACATACTTAGATTGGAAATGAAAATGTTTTTATCTGTTTGTGTAATTTGCAGAGATCTAAAATCCCTTTTGCATCTCATGAAAATTCCTCACTCAACTTGTCATTTCCACCAAAAATGATATCATCCACAAAGACTTCAACAATCAAAATGTTATCATCAACAATTTTGAAGTACATATTACTATCAACTATACCTTTATTCAAACCAATCTTCAACAAATACTTATCTAACCTCGCATACTAGGCTCTAGGGGCTTTCTTTTGTCCATATAAATATTTATTCAATTGGAAAACCATGTCATCTTTATCAGTAAAAAAAACCATGTTATTGCTCAATGTAGAATTCGTCTTCCTACTCTCCACTGAAAAATGCAGGCTTAACATCCATCTGATTTACCTTGAAATTTTGTAAGTATCATATGCAAGAAACATTCTTACAGCTTCAATTCTAGCAACAAGAGCAAAAGTCTCCTCAAAATCAATATCTTCCATATGAGAATATCTCTTACAAACAAGCCTAGTTATGTTTCAAACCACTTCACAATCCTTATTCAATTTGTTTCTAGATACCCATTTAGTACTAATCACATTCTTGTCCAATTTTTCTTCCATATCTTTGAACCAACATTCATCTTTGCATGCTTCATCAACATATTTAGATTCAATCTTATAAATCAAACAAATTTCATTTCTAGCAATTCTTCCCTAGTTTGAACGCCTTTGTTTCTATCACCAATAATTTGATTCTCTGAATGATTTAATTTTATATACCTCTGAGTCTTTGGGTTTTCATTTTTAATTGAGTCTTGTGTTTTCAACTCTTCCTCATCTCCAACTTCTTCATTCTTCTCTACCAATCCATTCTAATTCTGATTTTTATTTAGTGCTTACACAATATGACTCTCTTCTTCACCATTTGATTCATAACTGCAAGATCTAACTAGTTTATAAAAACTCTCATCCACTTTGACATTAGCACTCTCAATTATCTTTCTCAATCTATGACTATAACATTTGTATGTTTTTCTCTTTGTAGAATAACCAATAAATATTCCCTCGTCACTTCTAGGATCAAATTTCCTAAATCTTCATCTCTCTTAATGTAACATTTGCTTCCAAAGATTCTGAAATACTTCATAGTAGGAATATGACCATACTAAATCTCATAGGGATTCTTACTAGTACCATGTTTGATTTGAACTCGGTTAAGTGTATTAATAACAGTGCTAACAACTTCTCTCTAATAAATCTGCGAAATGTTTCCTTCAATCATCATAGTCCTTGCAATGTCAAGGATTGTTATTTTTCTTCTCTCTCCAATTCCATTTTGATGCGGGGTTCATGAAGAAGACATCTATGTTAGATTTAAAGTACCCAAGATAACTAAGAGGGGGGTGAATCAGTTAACTAAGATATCTGCAAATTTATTCTTCTTGATCTAAAAAACAACATTCACAAGTTCACCAATAGATATGTAAATGAAACTTAACCAATAACATAACCACCACAAAGTATCCAACACATAACACAAAAATTTCACATGGAAACCCAAATTGGTGAAAACCACAGTGGGAATGAAGACCCACAAATAAAGTACTCTTCTGAAGTATGCCTTGTTAGGAGCTTAACCCTATTAGGAGTTTACAAAGACACTGTTAGGTGCCACCCAGTTATGGAATTTACCTCTAGCCTTGTTAGGATCTTTACCCTGTTAGGAGTAACTCTGTTAGGAGATTTCAAACTCAAGTTAATGAGTCACTCTATTAAGAGATTTGCAAATAAGATATATTAAGATCTACCTGGTCAAGGGATTTAGACTAATAAACTTGTTAGGGTCTTTTGATCAGGAAAATAACAACACCTTTGCCTGATTAGATCCTCTGTAACACATTCATTCATTCATCATATTTTTCTGGAATACTCTGGCTTGATCGCACCTTCACATCGATGATCTACACACAAAAATATTTGATTTGATGAAATAAATATTATTGCTCAAGCCCTAAGATGACCACCGCCTTAATCCTTACAAAACACAATTGAAAACAACTTTCAATATTTGCGCTAAGAGATATAGCGTGAAAACACATATCCCAATATAACAAACTTCTCTGCCAAATCGATCGGCCTCAAGATAGACTCATACAATTAATTTTGTCAAGGACAGTCAAAAACATGTTGACCAACTCAGCCTACATCCTGATAAAATGTCTATTTTTCTCAATGTAAACCCAATACATCACCATAAATGAATTGGGACATGTCAGCATGATAGTTGGTACACACATGATTCATCACAACTCGATCACCGATCGCCAAATGAAGATCTATCGTTGGTAACTCAATAACTATGTCTCCTTTCATTGAAACAACTTTTGAAACTTCAAAACATGCTCACCCAATCATCTAAAATAGTTGTGGTCATAATCATGAACTCAACACTGTATAAGAAACACAATCCTATTATCGCGCCACCTGACATATCATAGATTTGACAAACCGATCAAATTACTCATTGCCAGTCACATATTGTTTTAGCAGTTGCCCTTTCATACTTCAATCAAACATAACTTACACAAATTAAACAACCAACATTTTCAATCATATAGTTAGTATCCATAGACATTCCCAAGTCTCCCATAAGGATCACGACCACTCAAACCACATTGTGCATCCTTCTCACATATATGGAAACATAATAAGAACATTAGGTCAATACTTGACATCAATGACAACACAATAACTGATCATCACAATACCAAATATGTACCATAACACTTACCATCACATCATCAATTATGCCAACAATCTCCTCCTTTGGAATTGATGGAAACTCAACATCTTGTCAATCAGATAATCTACTTTGCTTGTGTTTTACTATGTCCAACTGTTATGTGTCTTCCACACTTATCTGTCTCAACTGTTAGCTTGCCACTTCTCATTAATTCTCTCCCCCTTTGAAAACAATTCCAAAGGAGCCATACCACTAATCACAACCAAGTAATCAATATATATACCACTAGTTGCTCCCCCTAACGAGTATCCCCTTATTACATCAATCCAATCAAAGATTTTGAATACAAAACATTGGACTGATGCAACAACATCACTTTAATTCTTCTCAGGTAGGGAAATAACCCCCAACTTTCCTCTTAGATACTCAAACGTATCCTTAGGTAGTGGCTTTGTAAAAATATATGTTTCTTGTTCCTTAGTTGTCACATACTCCAACTACACCTCCTTCTCTTGAACTTTCTCTCTAAGAAAATGATACTTTACTACAATGTGCTTGGTCCTAGAGTGCATCACAGGATTCTTGAAAATGTCAATAACACTAGTATTATTACAATAGATAACCACTGGTTCAGTTACCTGCTCCTTGAAACCTTCCAATATCTACTTCATCCAAGCAACTTGAGTGCAATTAATAGCAGCAACAACATATTTTTCCTCTGCAGTAGATTGCGAAATACATTTTTGCTTCTTTCTTGTCCATGACACAAGTATCTCTCCAAGAAAGAAAGCTTCACCACTTGTTCTCTTCATGTCATCCACATTACCTACCCAGCCTACATCAGTGAATACACTCAAAGTAAAATATCCTTTGTGAGCATACCAAAGACCATAGTCTTCAGTCCCTTTTAAGTATCTAAAAATTCTCTTCACTGCCACCATATGGGATTCCTTAGGATTAGATTGAAATCTTGCAGCAATCCCAATTGCATGTGCTATACCAGGTCTACTATGAACAACATAGTGCAACTTACCAATCATATATCTATATAAAGTTGCATTTACCTCTTTAGAATCATCTCCCCTGGATAGCTTACAACTAGTCACCATTAGAGTTCCAACTGGTTTAGAATAATCTAACCCAAAGGTCTTCAACACTTCCCTCACATAGTTTTCTTGGCTGGTGTAGATTCCATCACTAAGTTGAGATATCTACAATCCAACAAAGAATTTTATCTCACCAAACATAGATATCTCAAATTATTTCCTCATTTCATCAACAAAAGCAAAGCTCATCTCATCATTTCCACCAAAAATGATGTCATCCATAAGGACTTCAGTAATCAACAATCGATCATCCTTTTCAATCTTCAAGTAAACATTACTATCGTCACTTGTTCTAATGAAATGGGTCTTGATCATATATGAGTGGAGTCTCTCATACCATGCCCTTGGAGCCAGCTTCAAACCATAAAGTGCCTTCTGCAGCTTTCACACCTTATCTTCATCTTCTGATAGTGCAAAACCATCAGGTTGTTCTATGTAAACTTCCTCTTCTAGAATTCCATTCAAGAATGCAGATTTGACGTCCATTTGGAAAACTTTAAATTCTTTGAAAGTAGAAAATGCTAATATAATCCTTACTCCTTTAAGTCTAGCCACTGGTGCAAAAGTCTCTCCATAGTCTAAGCCTTCTTCTTGTGCATAACCTTTAACCACCAGTCTTGCCTTCTTTCTGACAACTTCACCAGATTCATCAAGTTTATTCTTGAATACCTACTTAGTTCCAATCACATTCTTATCAAAAGGTCTAGGAACAAGTACCCAAGTATTGTTCTTTATTTGGTCTAATTCTTCTTCCATGACCTTAACCCAATCTTCATTCTTCAATGCTTCTTTAACAGATTTAGGTTCATGCTCAGAAATCAAACATGTACTTTCTCTAATCTTTCTTCTAGTCTGAACACTAGCATCCTTATCACCAATAATTTGATCAGTGGAATGATTCAACTTAACATACATTGGTAACATCGGTTCAGGTCTAGCCACCTCTTCTATCGGTTGAACTGGTACATCATTATTGTTCAAAATTTCAACTTCTTGCTCCACCGATTGAACATATACTATCGCTTGATCATCTCCATACTTATCCTTGCTAGAACCATCATTCTTCTCTGAGAATTCATCAATATTCATATTTTCACTTTCTATCAGCTTGTTGGTTCTTCTATTTAGACACTTGTATGTTTTTCTCTTTAAAGAATAACCTAGAAATATTCCTTCAACACTTTTAGGATCAAATTTCCCTGAATACTCATCTCTCTTTATGTAGCATCTTCTCCCAAAAACTTTGAAGTAATTCACACTAGGTGTGTGACCAAACCATAACTCATAGGGAGTCTTATTTGTTTCCTTCTTCACTTGTACCTAGTTTAATGTATAAACAACAGTGCAAACAACTTCTCTCCAAAACATCCGAGATGCATCCTTTTGAATCATCATGGTTCTTGCAGCATCAATAATATATATGTTTCTTCTCTCTGCAACCCCATTTTGTTAAGGAGTTTTAGGAGCTGACATTTGCCTCTCAACTCCATGTTCTTCACAAAACTCAGTAAATTCCACAGATGTGAACTCACAACCTCTGTTAGATCTCAAGCACTTCAGGCTCTTACATGTTTCATTTTCAAATTGTTCTTTGAAGACCTTAAACATATATAATGCATCTGATTTGTCTTTTAGAGAAGTAACTCATGTCATTCTAGAGTAATCATCAACAAAAAGCATAAAGTATGTATCTCCATAAAAGCTTCTTGTTCTCATAGGACCACACAAATCAATATGTACTAAATCCAAAATACCTTCAGATGAAAAAGACTTACTGGTAAAAACTAAACTAGTTAGCTTTCCCAACTGACATTCCTTGCACATGACATTGTCTGATTTTACTAGTTGTGGAAAACCTCTAACAATATTCATCTTATTGACTTTGACCAAACTATCAAAGTTAATATGACAAAATATCATATGCCACAACCAACTATCATCAACTTTTGCAATCTGAAAACTCTTTACTGTAGTATTCAGATGAAATAAGTTACCTTTAGTCTGCATACCAATAGAAATCAAATCAACAGATCTTCCGGGTATCTTGCCTACACCTCCAGTGAACTCAACATGATAACCTTTGTTATTCAACTATGCTACACTCAACAAATTATATCCTAGGCCTTCAACCCGATAAACACTATCACAATCTATTTTTCTATTAAGTGCAATAGATCATTTTCATTTTACTAAAAAATGAGAGTTATTACCAAACCTTACTGCTCCACCATCACATACCTTCAACTTAGTAAACTTGCTTTTGTCACTAGTCATATGATGTGTGCATCCATTATCTATTACCCAGTCACCACTATGATCAATGTTAGAAATCAAGGCTTTTCCTCCATCTATAGGAGAAGCCTCCTTAACAACAACAAAAGTAAATTCATCTTCTTCATTGCCCTCGGATTCTTCATTGGTAACACCATCTTCAACAACAAATAAAACCTTCTTGTTCTTATCCTTAAATATTTTAGAATTTTCCTTCTTATCACCATCAGGACATTTGGAAGTAAAATGTCCAATATTGTTACATGAGAAGCATTTAAGAGGTAGCTTTCCTTTGTACTTACTAGTTCCTCTAGGTAACCTCCTAGTAAGAAATGCTTCCAAATCATCCTGTTTTCTTTCCTCGGACATTGATAGAGTCATAATCACTAGAGTAACTAGACATAGCAGAAGATTCACAACTAGCTTCCTTAGCTTTCCTTGTAGGTGCAGGAGACATAGATGCCCTAAATACATCTTTAACCCTTGGAATATTATTATCATAATTGTTAAGCTCAAAAGTAGTCACATTTCCAATCAATGCATCAAGAGTGACAACACCAGTTCCTAAAGATCTTAACTCCTGAATAGTAGAAACCCTAATAGCATAAAGATGTAATAAGGTTCTCAAAACTTTACTTACAACATCATCGTCTTCAATAGTTCCACCTGAACTTTTTATAAAAACAACCACTTCTTTGATTCTCTGACCATACTTCTCAATATTTTCACCTTCAACCATCCTCATCTCATCAAATTTTCCTTTCAGGCTGTCAACCTTGGCTTTGTGTACATGTGTGTCACCACCATACACTAACCTCAATTTCTGCCACATATCATAAGCGGTGTCCAACTCTTGAATATCAACAAACTCTGCATCTGATAATGTACTTGCAATGGCTTCCATTGTTGTAGGGTTCTCTTGTTGTTCTTTTAGCTCATTTGCATTAAGAGTTCTAGGTGGTCTAACATATATAGTAACAACATGATTCCAATACTGATTTGTTGTACCTTTCAGATAAATCTTCATTCTACCACTCCACACTGGCTAGTTCTCCTTTGTGAACTTAGGACCTTCTTTCCTCATCATTCTTGGATCTTGACCTCAAGATGTTAAGCTTCACCACAAAGAGGATCAATGATATGATACCAATTTTTAGATTTAAAGGACCCAAGATAACTGAGAGGGGAGGGGTGAATCAGTTAACTAAGCTATCTACAAATTTTCTCTTCTTGATCTCAAAAACAACATTCACAATTTCACTGATAGATATGTAAATGAAACTTAACCAATAACATAACGACCACAAATTATCCAACACATAACACAGATTTTCACGTGGAAACCCAAATTGGTGAAAACCACGATGGGAATGAAGCCCCACAAATAAAGTACTCTTTTGAAGTACACCCTGTTAGGAGCTTAACCCAATTAGGAGTTTACAAAGAGACTGTTAGGTACCACCCAGGTATGGAATTTACCTCTAGCCCTGTTAGGATATTTACCCCATTAGAAGTAACTTTGTTAGGAGATTTCAAACTCAAGTTAATGATCCACTCTATTAAGATATTTACAAATAAGATTTGTTAGGATCTACCGAGTTAAGTGATTTAGACTAAGAAACTTGTTAGGATCTTTGGATTTGGAAAATAGAAACTCTCTTGCTTGATCAGATCCTCTATAACTCATTCATTCATTCATCATATTTCTCTGGAATACTCTGGCTTGATTGCACCTTCACATCGATGATCTACACACACAAATCTTCTATTTTATGAAATAAATATTACTGCTCAAGCCCTAAGATGACCACCGCCTTAATCCTTACAAAACACAATTGAAAACACCTTTCAATCTTAATCCTTAGAGAGATCGCGCCAAAACATATATCCCAATATAAAAACTTCTCTACCAAATCGGTCAGCCTCGGGATAGAATCATACAATTAATTTTGTTAAGGACAGTCAAACATGTTTTGACAAACTCAACCTACATCCTAATAAAATGTCTATCTCACTCAATGTAAAACCAATATATGACCATAAATAAATTGGGACACATCAACATGATAGTTGGTACACACATGATTCATTGCAACTCGATCATGGATCGCCAAATGAAGATCTACCATCAGTAACTCAAGAACATTGTCTCCTTTCACTAAGACAACTTTTGAAACTTCAAAACATGCTTACTCAATCATCCAAAATAGTTGTGGTCATAATCATGAACTCAAAATTGTATAAGAAACACAATCCTATGATCGCGCCACCTAACACATCATAGATTTGACAAACCAATCTATTAATGTTTGTATCTTTAGTCGTATGATCATTAGAATACATATAATATATGTTGATTAATAATAATATAATATATATGTTATATTATTATTAATCATATGAAATTAATATTTAATATTATATTATTATTCTTAATTAATAATTGATTGATGAAACATTATAAGATTGATTAAATTATAATTAGTTGGAAGAGGTATGTCCTTTCTTATAAATAATAATGAATAGACATGT
>MU223964.1:2324517-2342251 GCA_018584345.1 Thuja plicata | reverse complement strand
TTTAATATTTAATATTATATTATTATTCTTAATTAATAATTGATTGATGAAACATTATAAGATTGATTAAATTATAATTAGTTGGAAGAGGTATGTCCTTTCTTATAAATAATAATGAATAGACATGGCCCATGAAGGGACATGTCTCTCCTATCCTCATTTCCAATATAAATGAAAGAGAGATTGTTGCATTTGGAAACCACATACAACATAGAGTGTTATTACATTTGCAGCTATCCTAAAAACTTAACACAATCAAATCACTCATTGTCAGTCACAAACTATTTTAGCAGTTGCCCTGTCATACTTCAATCAAACATAACTTACACAAATCAAATAGCCAACAGTTGCGATCATATAGTTAGTATCCAAAGACATTCTGAAGTCTCACATAAGGATCGCGACCACTGAATTGACATTGTGCTTCCTTCTCACATATATGACAACATACTAAGAACCGTAGGTCAATACTTGACATCAATGACAACACAATAATTGATCATCACATTACCAAATTTGTTGCATGAAACTTACCATCACATCATAAATTATGCCAACAATTTGTCTCTTTATTCCATGCTCTTCACAATATGCATCAAATTATCTAGATGTAAACTCTCCACCTCTGTTAGATCTCAGACGCTTCAACTTCATACCCGTCTCAGTCTCAACCTTAGCTCTAAAATCTTGAATTTTTCAAATGCCTCATATTTGTATTTCAAAAATGTAACCCACATCATCCTTGAATAATCATCAACAAATAGAATAAAGTATATATCTCTATAGTAACTTCTAGTGCTAGTAGGACCACATGGATTAGTATGGACCAAATATAACAATCCACTCGAAGAATAAGTCTTTCTTTTAAAAGTAGATTTAGTTAGCTTACCCAACTGACATTCCTTACACATCACATTAGCAGGCTTCAACAATCTAGGTAAATCTCTTCCAACATTTGTAGTGCTTATCTTCATAATGTTATCAAAGTTTACATGACAAAATCTCTTGTACCATAGCCAACTATCATCAACTTTTGCAATCAAACATCTATTCTTTGAATTGTTCAAGTGAAATACATTACCTCTTGTCTTTGTACCTAATGTAATCTCAATTTTAGTGCTTCCAATGATTTTACACATTCTATTTTTGGATTCCAAGTGATATCCCTTATCAACTAACTGTCCAACATTCAAAAGATTATGCCTTAAACCTTCAACATGCAAAACATCGTCAATATTACTCTTACCATAAAGTGTTATTGAACCTCTTCCTTTGATCAATCAGGGAACATTGTTACCAAATCTAACAACACCAACATCATAGTCTTCAAGTTTCACAAATTTGGTTTTGTCTCCGGTCATGTGATGTGAACATCCACATTCAATAATCCAGTCATCTGTCTTATCCAAATGCAAAACCAAGGCTTTCTCTTCATTAGGATTCTCATCTCTAGTAGTAATAAACACAATCTAATCTTCGCTCTTCTCAGATTCGTCATCTGTGCTTCCTTCATCATCAATATAGTAACACTTCTAATATTTAGGCCTAAACTTCTTATGTGTGTACTAAGGCTCTTTGTTAGGACATCTAGAAGCAATGTGACCAATATTATTACATGCAAACCACTTCAAAGGAAACTTTCCTTCATACTTACCAGATCCCTTAGGTAGCTTCTTTGCAAATAAGGCTTCAAGTTCTTCAAGTTCCCTTTCTTCTTTCTCAATGTGTTCCCATTCCTTAGCATATTTACCAAGCTTAGATGAACTTTCACCAGGGTCATATCTTTTCTTATCTTTAGAAATAATAACTATAAATGCATATTCAACTTTAGGAAGTGGAAAATAAAGTTGTATTTGTACTTCAATGGAACTGATCCAGACATGTTGGAGAGGCTATTATCTAGTTCATGATCTGAGGATTGTTGTCCATTGTAGAATGTGGTCCATTTTATTTTTGTAAGGCAATGAGCCTTCCCTATTGTATTTGAGAAGTGAGCTCTAGGCAGTGTGTCTGAATGCATGTGCATTCTCATTGTAATACCTTTAACATGATATAGTGCTTTTAATATAGTACATCATCTTGTGGGTTCATCCCCACTGTGGGTTTTCCCCTAACAGGGTTTTCCTCGCAAAAAATCTTGGTGTGATGTGTTCTTGATGTTTTGTGGATCTATGCTTTAATATTCATTAATCAAATCTAAAGTTTAAGGTTAAAAGTTTGTTAAAGTTTGAAGCATTGGACACAACTGATTCATCGCCGCACCCCCCCCAGTAGTGTGTTGCCTTATTTCTATTAAGATTTGGGTGCAACAAAACAAATCCTTGGTATGAGGATAACTAGAGACATGAAACATCACACATTAGCATTATCTCAAAGTTATTACATAGAGAAGGTGTTGAAAATATTTCAGATGTAAGATGCAAAACTAGTTAGTACACATTTTCCTATTCATTTTAAATTTTCCAAGGGGATGAGCCCCAATACACATGAGGAGATAGAGAACATGTCTAAGGTTCCATACTCTTCAATAGTTAGCAGCTTGATGTATGTAATGGTGTGTACAAGGCTAGATATTGCACATGTAGTGGGAGTTGTGAGCAGGTATATGAAAAATCCTAGAAAAGAGCATTGGAATGCAGTAAAGTGGATTCTCAGGTATTTGAAAGGTACAAAAACCCAATCCATCTATTTTGGAGGCTCTCATTCCACTTTACATGGCTATGTTGATTCAAATTTAGTGTGAGATACTAATAGCAGGAGGAGAACTACAGGGTATATTTTTACTTTAGGTGGCACAATGATAAGCTCGATATGTAGATTGCAAAAGGTTGTAACACTTTCAACAACAAAAGTAGAATATGTTTTTTCTATAGACGATAGTACGGAGATGGTGTGGTTATAGATTTTTATGGAGGAATTGGGAAAGAAAAAAAAAAGAATAGCAGGCTGTACGGTGACAACCTTAGTGTGATTTATCTTTCAAAGAACTCATCTCTTCACTCTTAGACCAAACACAAATATCTTTGGCACTATTTAATACCCTTAGTTTTAGAGTATGCACAATTGAAGATGGAGAAGATACACACTAGAAAAAATCTCACAGATGTGTTGACCAAGGCAGTAACTCAAGAGAAACTGACTTCCTGCTCAATTTATATTTCTCTTCAAGCTTGATCATAGTGGAAGTGAGAGCGATTCTAGACTAGGTGCATCAATCCAGTGGGAGTTGCAAGGGAAATTATATTGTTATAGGATTAGTCTCCAAGTGGGAGATTGTTGGTATGTGGAAACTAATCAAGCAAGTAATATACACTCATCATGTATCCTCATCGTGGTTTGAGGTTTTAGGGTTAGGTTTATTTTGTTAACCGGCCTTGTAAACCTCCTAAAAGGGCTTGATAAATAAGTGGTTGTGCGAAGTGAAACTATCAGATTGTAATTTTCTCTTTGCTAGATAATAAAATAAGTGGCAAGTTCTTTCTCTGGTGAATGTAACCTATATTGGGTGAACTACGTAAAATATATGTGTTATTGTATTTCTATCTTCTCTTATTTCTGCATTATCTTAATATTGTTTATTGCTTGTATTTTCCTAAAACCCTAACACAAGAAAAAATGACAAATTGTAACTTAATAGAAAAAAAAACATTGTACCTGAACACACCAAGATTTAGAAGATACTTTACCCTCGTAAATTATAAGCACCTAACATGTGTGTACAATTTCATGAGTATTTAGCACCTACCTTAGTGTATTTTCATAGTAGCACTTCATATGGCACTTAATAGACACCTAAATTCAAATATAAGCCATTTTTCACTTCAATCTTGTTTAAAATTGAGGTAAGCCCTTATTTCTAAGTGTGCTCCTCTATTTTTCCTCTAATCACATAATTTATTTCATCACATTAGGCCCTATGTTATCATTTGTGGCCTTCTTGTTCTGTCCTGAACTCGAAATCAGTTCTACCTTGTAATTTGACATCCACTGATTATTCAAGATGTATGGTTCTATTTTGAGCATCAATTGGGTGGAACATAATGCCTTGGATGTTGTGTTCTTGGGAACATAACACCCGTGGCATTTTTTTCCCTGAAGATTGGGCTCAAATTGGAACCAAGGTCTTGTCTTGGTGGTTTAGCGGGATATTCGGATCTACAGTTAGTATGCTTATGTTTTAACCCACGATATGTTGTTAGAGGTATAAAATTACCCTATCTCTCTTAATTTTGAGTAACCAACCACAACCAATATTATCAAGCATTCACATTCACGATCAAGCATTCAAGTTCAAGCATTCAAGATCTAGACTTCTCAATCAAACATTGTGGAAAACCACAACATCCATTACATAAGATTTTATCTTTCATGATTTCCTTTTGGGTTTTTTTGTTAACTCAAATCTATTGCATCAAATAACTTGATCACAATAAAATAAGCATTTTCATTGCCAAGGTATGACATTCTATTTTCCAGATATAGTCTCTATTATATGACAACGCACTTTCATTTCCTTTATTTCATTTCTAGGTTGATTCCTGTTGTGGTTTCACAACACACAAACACCCCATATTTTTTGGCCTTTTGGCCATGGGGACTCCCCTTGCTTGTCTTTTTTGTTTTGACCCCCTTTCCTCTTGGATTCTTTTGGGGGTCTTTTTGAAGAAAGGCCAAGTCTTTTCGGCCTTGCACAGTTTCAAACTTCGGTCTTTCAGGGTTTAGCAACCTCTGAAATTCTGAAAGCCCGAAAATGCGAAGGTCAAAGCCTATGGTTTATAATTTCAAAGGTTCATCCTCTGAAACCCATAAAAAGAGATGAGGGTCATGAATTTGGCGTTGCATCCATCGAAACACCGAATTATGCATGATGTCACCTCAACAAGACTATAAAAGAGACTTTGCACATTTTTTTTCTTCACTTTTGCGCTTGTTCTTCGTCTCCTCAAGCTCCGGAAAACCTTGTCTTTAGCATGCGCTTCCTCATCATTGTTCTCCTTGCTCATGATCATGTTGCTCATGCTCGTGTTGCACATTTTTTTTCGCCTTCTCTCCCTCCTAGTAGGTTGGTCTTTCCGGTCCGCAGTTAGGTTTAGGTTTTGTTTTTCATTTTTCCTTAGGTTTTGTTTCTATTTTCTAGTTTTTTTTGCCTCCCTTGTTTGTCTTCAAGCTTCTTTTCGTGAAGATTTCCTAGGGTCCTTAGACCTAGGCCGTTGGTTCTATTTCGCTCGTCAAGTTTGGGTTTTGTTGTGTTTTTTCATTTTCTTATGTTGCATCTATCGCAGGAATTTTGGTCTCTAAAGGCCAAAAGCCATCTTCCCAGTATGATCCATGAGAGAAGATTCTACCAAGTCAAGACCGGCCTTCATAATTTTGCATTTTTGGCATTTTTCATTATACCTCATCACCAAAGGCTGAAACACCGAAGACAGGACCAACATTCACACCCTCACACTTTCACACTTTCGCGATAAAAAAAACCCTACACCTTCGCAAGTTTGGATCCCCGTTCTTTAAAAACTTCATCCTTGTCTTCACACCTTTGCACTTTTGCACTCTCTCTCTGAAACACTCTACATCTCTGTAAGTCTGGACCTCCTCCCTTTCAGTTTCACCCATGTTCCAGGACTTCGCACTTTTGCACCCCAAAATAATTTCGCAATCCAACTTGCCAAAGAACATCTTTTTCCCCATTCAAACTCCTCTTCACATTTTCGGCCTTTCTCTATCTAGTCTTATCTTCAATGTCCAAAGGTTCGAGTGGACGAAAGTACCAAAAGATGATGATTCTGAGCAGTTGCTCCTATCCCCTTTGAGTTTCATTTTTTGCTTTGTACTTTCTGTGGAGCATTTATTTTTAATAAGGCATTTATGTTTGCATTGTTTTCTCGCAGTAATGCCAGAAAGGATCATTGGATCACCCATGAAGTACCTATTCAAAGGGTACCACCTGCCTTCAAAGGTCAAAAACCACCATAGTGAGGTTACGGATACTGACATCGGCAATGTCGATTGGAATGAGTTCTTTATAAAGTGTGCCAAGCCCAGTGGGAGGTCATCTGACTGCAAGACCCTAGTACTATCAAGCCTAGTTAACGCAGTCACACACCCAGTCTCAGTCTTGTCCTCATATCTGATTATGACCTTGGCACACCATTATGTACCAAATGAAAGAGTAGTAAAAAATAGAGCTGGAGAAGTTGTCTTGGACCTACAGCCAGATAACATTGAGGATGTCTTCCACCTTCCGAAGGGCATCAACAGGTATTATGATTTATCAATCAACAAGGGCCTAGAATGGTTCAAAAATAACATTGTGGAGGCGTACAACATAGTGAACCAGGAATACCTAATCCAGTCCCTTCCAAAGAATAAGCTAGAAAAGATAGATATGAGGAGGGGGTACTTGAAAAATGATAATATTAAATAAGATAATATTATTTAATTAAAAGATGGATTTTAAAATAAGATAAAATCATTTAATTAAAAGAAAGATTTTATTTTAATTAAATAAGATTATTTTATTTCTTTTAATTAAATAATATTATTTTATTTATTTAAAAGGGATATTAATTAAATAAGATAAAATCATTTAATTAAAAGGAATTTTCTTTTAATTAAACAATATTATTTTATTTAAGAGATTTTTTCTTTTAATTAAATAAGATTATTGATGAAATGATCAAACCTTAGGCAATATTGAAATAATTGAATTAATTACAATTTGATCAAGGAAATTGATTTGAATTGAAAATGTTCTAAACCATTGATTTAGGAAATTTGATAAATTGATAAAATGATAAATGGGGCCCGCAGTCTAGGCGACCATTTTAGGGGGCATGGGGCATGTTTTAATTTGCTTTCTACTTTATGCTTAACTATTTTTGCACAACCGTTCTTGTGGTCATCCTGGCGTCTATGCTTTGATGCGAGCGTGGTTTTGCTACATTAAATTGGGTAAGCTAACATCACAGTCATCTTGACCTTTATATCTTTGATGCTTATGTTAGAATCTTTCCACATTCTAATCCGATATAAATCACATTCATATCTTCATAGTTGCGCTTGTGACTAGTGATGATTGTGTGATTTTTCGATGTCCGTTAATAATGGCCCAATGATGAAAATAAGTTCCTTAACATTCTCTAATGAATGATGAACACAAAGTCCTATGTTACAGTTGCTCTATTGCAAGTACACCTTTGCATTTTCATGTAGCTTGCATTGTTAGACCTCATGTTAGTTTGCATTTTTAGGCTGCAGTATGAGTTTGAGAGGGTTTCCTTCATCTTTCTTGTGGACTTTTAATCAACTGTGATCACGTTTTGATCTTCATTTGCTTATCTTCTTTCGTGATCTCAATCAAAATTTTCTATCTTAAACATTTGGTTGATTTTGGGGCATTCTCTTTCTTCTCTCCATTTCTTTCCACCTCTTCCAAACTTCTATCTTCCATTCGCTTTCACCCCACTTCTTTTCTTCTAATTCAATCTTGGGGCATAATATTTCATGCTTAATGATATACCTTGGTTCTGTGATCCTTATATCTTTCATCTTACATTAAGAACCTTATCTTTAGTTTGATTTGATCAAATTTACCAATTTGTTGTTTCTCCTCTATCTCATTTCGATTTCGCTCATGAGGGGGCAGTACCTATCAAACTTCAATCCTTGATTCAGCTTTATCAATCCTATCATTCGCTCCGCTTGGGGCAACCTTGCTTGAGATTCTTATCTCGGACATGTCAATTACTTATTTACAACGGTGTTGACCTTGTCTTTTTCAATATGCTTATCTTTGTTCTGATGTCAATTACTTATTTACAACGGTGTTGATGTTTGTGTTGTTTTGTGATCCCAAATCGATCTCACACTTCAACTACATTATTTGACTACATGTGTTCCCAGAATGATCACACATTAGTCAAAGAGGGGCAAATGTATGCACCCTGAAATGGTCGCCTAGACTATGGGCCCCATTTATCATTTTATCAATTTATAAAATTTTCTGAATCAATGGTTTGGAACATTTTCGATTCAAATCAATTTCCTTGATCAAATTGTAATTAATTCAATTATTTCAATATTCCCTAAGGTTTGATCATTTCATCAATAATATTATTTAATTAAAAGAAAATATCTCTTAAATAAAATAATATTATTTAATTAAAGGAAAATTCTTTTTAATTAAATGATTTTATCTTATTTAATTAATATCCCTTTTAAATAAATAAAATAATCTTATTTAATTAAAAGAAATAAAATAATCTTATTTAATTAAAAGAAAACCTTTCTTTTAATTAAATGATTTTATTTTGTTTTAAAATCCATCTTTTAATTAAATAATATTATCTTATTTAATTAAGATACCTTTTAAATAAATAAAATAATCTTATTTAATTAAAAGAAATAAAATAACCTTATTTAATTAAAAGAAAGTCTTTCTTTTAATCAAATGATTTTATCTTATTTTAAAATCCATCTTTTAATTAAATAATATTATCTTATTTAATTAAGATACCTTTTAAATAAATAAAATAATCTTATTTAATTAAAAGAAATAAAATAATCTTATTTAATTAAAATAAAATCTTTCTTTTAATTAAATAATTTTATATTGTTTTAAAATCCATCTTTTAATTAAATAATATTATCTTATTTAATTAAAAAACCATCTTTTAATTAAATATATAAAATCCCCACTTAAAGCTCTTTTTTTTATGAAAAAAGAAAATAAATCAAATAAAATAAAATAAAAATTCTTTTTTCTCCACACTTTCCTAAGTGGTGGGATTTTTTGCCTCTTAATCATAGCCTTTGATTTTTCCTTTTGAAGATTTAAAGCACATGGATCAACCAAGATTTAATCTCTACCGTTGCTTTAAAAGCCTTTTAATCTTCACCGTCCATTATTCTTTATAAGGAAGCCTCTCCTTCTCATTTGAGCATCCCATGTTTTTATTGTTATGCTGCAGGTTTGGAGAGCAACTTTGGAAGAGAATTTGAGTACTTGAGCTTGGATATTGCAACTTCTATCTTCTTGTCTTCTTCTCTCATGCATTCATGATAATCCATTTAGATTACTTTGCATTTGCCTTTTAGATTAAATTCATATTTCCTTTCATAGATTAATCTTGCATTTGTGTTTCCTTTCATAAAATAAATTATGCATTGTTATCATTTAGATTAATTTCCTTTTATGCATTGTTATCATATAGAATAGTTGTCATTTTCATGCATTGAATCTCTCATTTCATGGTGTACTTGCATGGGCACAACTAGGTCAATCTGAGGGCCTCCATTACAAACCTTTGCACTCAATGACTAGAGAGCTATGAGTCGATATTTGAGGCTTCATTCTTGAGCAACCTTGAATGGAATGATTCATAGAAATGTGACACATTTTCATCACATAGTCACAATGCTCAGCAGATTGTACGGGTTACCCCAATCCATTCAACTTGAATATTGGATGATCTTGCTAATTGAGAGGATCAAGGGGAGAAGGGTGAGGTTCGATTGGGTCACCATCCTAAGTGATAATCTAGACAAGCAGTTAATTTCGGTAAAGCACAACCTCAAGTTCTAAATGACATCATACACGGTGTATTTATTGGCAGCCAGAGCAAACTACCCTGGATTGGTAAAACATGGAGCCTTTGGGCAGCCCAATGCATGGCCTTTCACCGTGTATCCTCAACTAGTAAGGAAAGAAAATTTGGATGAAAACAACCCAGATTACAAGATCATAAATGATGTGTTCATCTTTGCAATCATCCGTTCAATTGAGGATGATTATGCAAAAAGGTTATCAGAAGAGGCGACTGCTAAAACAAGGGCAATAGGGGTCTTCTACATTCAATTCAAAACCTTCACCTATATTAGAGTGGTCGGGTGCACCCTTGCTCCAAAGAAACTCCCCAGATACCCTTTTGACTAGGTGGTTATCATAGAGATGGCCCGACAGCTTGCAGATACCTATGAGCATATTAAACACAAGAAGAAGCACTGCTGGGAATTTTCATTTCAATCGGTCCATACACCTTGCAAGATATGAAAATATGCAAGTCCCTTGCATTTGAATGGGATGAATGTCCACTACAGTCTCTGATAGACGGGTTCAAGCCAAGGTCTGATCCTATTAGCACCTATAGACACATCATGGGTAGACATTATGTCCACAAGCCTCACTTGGAAGATCATTGGATGAATTGTGTAGATGATTATGAAGTTAGGATATGATATTATTGCATAAAGTCCCTAGTTTTAGCACAAGCTACCCTAGAGCTTGATATTCCTCCTAAAGCATGGGAAAAGGAGACAGATGAGGTACTTGACCCACTATATAATAAAGACAAGGTTTATACTAGACCTATTCTAAATGCTAAGATAGATAAGAATGAGAATGATAGCATTTAGTTCAAGGCCAGGCACATAGTTAAGGCTACTAAGAGTTGGATCAAAAATCCCTTCCCAATGGATCCCGTACTAATGAAACCATAATTAAACCCACCACCCAAAGTGGAAAAGGTACTAGGAGAAAGGGTAGCAGTGCCTTAGTTCAAGAAGGTAGCTCCACAAAAGTCAGGGATAGTGTATGGGCATGAGCGCCCGGTGGTGTATGGCCCCAACCCTAAGCATAAGCCACCAAAGACTAGGATGATGGGAAACATATCCCCACCCCTAGAAAAATCACAAGCAACTCAAGGAGAGCTCCCTACCACCAGTCAGTCTCCTGATGTAGAAACTGTTGAACTTCCAGGCACCTCAGGCGAGAAAAATAAAGTATACAAAACAAAGAGAGCCTTCGCATCTCTGCAGTTGGAAACTTTACTAGAGAAACCAAAAGAAGAAGGAGAAGAAGGAGAGGAAGTACCCCTAACAAGGATAACAAGATCAAGGACTTCTATCTCCAAGAAGAAAGGCCTAGAAAAGGACATTCCCATTTATGGGGAGGAAGGATCACAGGAAGAACAAGGAAACCCCTGAGATTCCCTCGGTCTCGATGAATTCCTTATGTCTGAATTTCAAGATCTTACAGGGTTTGAAGATAAAGGGATGGATACATTTGATCAATCTACTATAGTTAATATGGGGGGACATGTACCACCAATACCATAGGTTGTTCTAAATCCACCCACTCTTGGTTCACTAACCCTGCAGATCAAAATGCCCCTTTAGGAGATATGGATGGAATCTCAAAAGAAGAAATGAGAGAAAAGGGGGAAGGAGAAGGTAGCTCAGAAGGAAGAGAAGCATTGTAAAGGGAAAAGGAGGCCGAAGAGGAGACAAAATCACAAGGAACAACAGGGACAACTTCAGTACTACACATCGCTCCTTACGAGCCCATCACTGCCTTTACTAAACCAACATGGTCTAATAAAGAGGTAGGCCAAGGAAGAGAACCTATGCAAAAGAGGAAGAGGATATAGACATGTCCTTTTAAGGTCAAGCCTTCCACCAAGAAGAGTCCAGTGTGCCAGAAAGAATAATGTCCTATGTTACTCAGGATGATACGGGCCACTAGAAAGAGCAAGTGGCATT
Source organism: Thuja plicata (assembly GCA_018584345.1). Classification (NCBI taxonomy): domain Eukaryota; kingdom Viridiplantae; phylum Streptophyta; class Pinopsida; order Cupressales; family Cupressaceae; genus Thuja; species Thuja plicata. The sequence goes on along the minus strand of MU223964.1, from coordinate 2,330,710 downwards.
TCCTACAACCAATGCCACTCGGGCATAGATAACCCTAGAAGACTACACTTTTGATGAGGTTGATCTAGGAGAGCCTACAAGAGAAGGAAGCAAAACATTGGAAGCTCTAGGGCTGAAGCACGCGCTCAACTTCATGGACAAGGATGAAGAAAAGATAAAAAATTTAACTGAGCAGAATGATGCCTTGAGAAAATTCATTCTTAAAGTGGTGGGCCCCATCGACCCAAGTTGTCCAGAAGCCATGTTACAGGTTGTATTGGAGAAGAAGGCCACCCTGGAATTGCCGAAAGGAATGACACATTCTTTTGTATAAGCATGCACGGACTGGAAGGTGGATTTTAAATAGTTGGGGGAAAGGATCATTAAAGCTATCTTGAGACCCTTCAGGACCATCCTCAAGGAGGCCACCAAACTGGTAGATATGATGGAAGATGAACAGGGATTGAACCTTCAACTAAGAAGAAAGCAAGAATTGCTTAGGGACTTGAAGATAGTTAAAAAGTAGCGCTTCCAAATTCTAGTAAAGGTATATGAGGGGGCAGAACTGTGAAGGCATTATATTTTGCCATTAGTATACTTAAAGAAAAACATGATCTCCACCATCGGTTTACTCTACACTGACAGACAGGGCACAACACTATCTGACACCAAGGTTACCCGACAAACACTATTAAGTGTTATCCAATGATAAAAAGGTAAAAGAAACCCGACGAGTAACAATAGTGCTACCCGACGGAACAACAAAGAGAGGAACCCGACAGATATAGGAAACTCGACGAACAGTTCAGTCAAGGAACACCGACAGACTTCAAGTTCAAACCGACGAACAAGAACCAAGAGTCAATTACATCCCGCAAAAAGTGGATCTGACCTTCCACATCAGATAAATCACTGAAGTTGTATTTATAGCTTCTTGATTTGCTTTTATCCATTATGTGTGGAGGAGAAAATGCATTTACTATTATTTTAATTAGTTTTACTGTTTTAAAACATGCAAACTAAAGATCAAGGTCAAGTTGTAAACCTTGGATCTAAGAGTTAATATTGTAATGCATGAATTCCAATATAGGTCAAATACTTGTATAAATAGGTGCTCAATCCATTGAAAATAGTTGTTAATCAATGAAGATAGTAGCCACGGAGAGCAACTAGAGACCAGACAGAGAATTCATACAGAAGGACACAAACATAATCAAATCAGTTTTCAAGAACAGAACAGAGGCTACCGACAAGTAGAGAAAAGGTATTATTCAATCACTTAAGGTGATATATTTATTATTGTAAAGAGCTTTAATGGATCTATAAATCAGCAATAGTAGATTGCATACAGTCAGGTCAACATTTGTACTCATTCTAACAAGTGTAGTACACTAATGAAATCCTTTCAAGAAAGGCGGGCTTAACCGTTCTATTGTAAATCTCAAAACTGAGAGCACACTTAAATCAGTGTTGCTAAAGCTCTTAAAAGAGTATATATTAACAAGTCTCCACCTTAATACTCCTAACATGGTAGATCATCAGAAGTGATCAAATTGTAATCCTTAATCGGCTCCCTTCCATTCTGTAGATAGTGAAATTTTGTGGTTGCCATCCCCACCGCAGTTTTTACTTCCTAATAGGAGTTTTCTGTGATACCATATCTTGTGTTATGTGTTTATCATTTTCATGAATGTTTCTATGACTGTTGAAAACTATTAAAGATTGTGAACAAACAATACATACATAAGAAAGAATAACAGTAATGGTTGGTAATATAGAACTGAATGATTACTAATGATGAATTATGAAAGGTGTTAAAAGTTTTAGAGGTACTGATTCACCCCTCCCCTCTCAGTACTACTTCCCATTAATTCCAATAATTGGTATCAGAGCTAAGTCTCTTCTTGGAAAGCTTAAAGGCTTAAGAGCAAAGATCATACAATGGAGAAGTACAAACTTGATAAGAATATTGAGAACAAAAAGCTTACAATACAAATGTTCTATGAACAATATAAAGAATCTAGAATCAAGATGAGAGAGTTGTTGGATGAGAGAAAAGGTATGGCTACCCGAAACAATGAAAAAGACTATCAAGAAGAAGAGATTCCAGACTTCTTTGAATCTTCAGGATCAAATGCAAGTAATACATCAGATATATCAGAAAAGAACATCACAAATCTAAAGGAGATAAATCGACATCTGCCAAAGCAAATAAAGATGCTGCAAATCGATCAAGAGACCCAGATGGTAAGAATGATTGATGTGACGAGTTCTGCCAAACAAGCTGAAACAGATTGGACACTTGCTATTGATGACAGAAGGAAGATTACAGAGAAACTACAAGAAAAGGAAATGGAAATTCAAAGACATGCTAAGCATCACCATGATCTCACAAATCAGATTATCCTTATGAGTCAAGAAGCAAACTGAATAAATGTGGAACTCATTGAGAGAATACAGATTATCAGTGAACTAAGAGAAGAAAAAGAAAAACTAAGACATGAGGTTAGAATTCAGCAACAACATAATTAGATTATCAGAAAGGCTGAAGAAAGCAATAAAAGAATGGATGACTTTCTTGAAGGACAATGAAGATTCAACAACAACAACGGTATAGGCTTTACCGAAAATGGAGAATCATCAAACCCAAAGAATGTCTATAAAAATCCAAGACCAAGAAAGATGAAATGCAAGAACTATAGAAAGCAAGGACACACATCAAATGTATGCAGAGGTAAACTGAAAGGTACTCCTAAATCTACACCTACATCTTCATTCATAGGATTTTGTTATAAATGTAACAAGAAAGGACATAAGGTTTATGAATACAAGAGCAAGATAGAACAGCCAAAAAAGGAAACCTACATGGAAAAACACTCTCCTACATGCAAGATGAATGTGCACACATCAGAAGAATGCTGGAAAAAGAAAAAACAAACATGGAAGCCAAAAGGTACAGAAGTTCCTTATCAACCAAAGAGAATCGGTAATAAATATGTATGGGATTACAATACTTGGAAAAACTGTACAACATGTGGTAGATATGGTCACATTGCTGCAAACTTCATGAGAGCGTGGATCAAAAGGTCTAGAACCTGGTCAAACCCTGAAATGGCATGCTTACACTGTCATAAAGTTGGTCATCTCAAGAAATATTGCAAGGACCGGTTGACAAAAACAAGCACATATCCCAATGGAAACACCATTGAAGATATTTGGAGAGCAAGAGACAAAATGTGGAGAAAAGCTTCAAGCAATGATGAAGCTGGACCAAGCAATGAAAATGGTGACACCCCATCCAAAGGATCCGGTGACACCACCAACCCCACTTGAGCTGAACAAGTAAGGAATTGCACTATACCAAGTTATATTTTGCATCAGTTCCATTATACAAATTGATAGATAGTCAAAATCAGCATGAACCAAAGATGCATATTACTTTACTTGTTACAAATCTAAGAATGCAACACCGTCAGTAAACACTTACCAAAAATCATTGGTAAACATAATAATGAGTTGTTTACACTTACCAGAAATTGTCGGTCAACTAGTAAAAATGCTAAATTTCCAATGTAACCCGACACCCGTCGGTAAGAAAGCAAGTTCAGAAGTTGTCAGGACAAAATACCGATATCCATTGGTAAAAGCGAAATGGTTAACAACTGCCCAAAGCATCATGTCTTCACCGATGATGATTTGAAATGTCCTCCCGATGAAACCCATATTCATGTCCCGACGAGTCGTTGAGCATTTATTGCAAAGACTTAGGTCAAAAGGTCTATAAATAGTCGATGAGACAACTTCATTTTTCACCCACGATTTGAAGAGAAAGCAGAGCGAAAACCAAGCGATTAAAGAGAAGAAAGTAGAAGCATCCCCAGATTGATTCAGCACATAGAAAATAGATCTTTCATCACCATTGTGATTTGAAGTAAGTACCAAAGGCACCAAAAGATCTCTATCATTATTTTATCAAGAAAGCCCTAATTTTGAGAATACCCTTAAAACTTGAAATACAATGGCAACCACCTCAAGAACTGCTAAGATGAAGAATGATAAGAGGAATATGGTGAAATAGATCAAGAACAGTACATGTGTAGAACTGAAGAATAAAATCTGCCTAGAAATTGCATCGAAACCCGATGAAGCTGGGGCGTTTTCAAAAATTTCACCTAGGGTTTTGCTCATAGAAGATGTTAGGTCTTATATTCACTGCAAGATCGCAGAGTTAGGTGATCTGAAATGGATAAAGCTTTTAAGAAGCTATGTGATGCCGAAGGAAAAATAAAGGAAGAGCATAAACACTTGCAGGTCAAAGGGTTAACTAATGCCCTACATTTCCCGAGGGAATTCAAAATAAAATGGATAAGGTTAGTCTTGAGAAGAATGCATGAAAACAAGCTATGGCTAGACCAACCCAAGCAAATAACCAAGGATGTTCTTCACGTTGTCACTGGTTATCTGATAACCGACAAGCCTAGGGCACACAAGTATCCATCCATGAAAGAAGTTGAAAAACTCACCAATGCAGAAGGAGACAACAGAGGTCTCAAAGTGAACACAATCACCGACGAAGAACTAAAATTTGGTGCATGTGTTATTGGGTATAAAATCTTTCAGGCTAGCAGATTGAACAACATTTCTGCAACAACAGTAAGCACAACTTACAAGATGGTAACAAAAGGAATTCAGATGGATTTGTGTGAGATCCTATTAAAACAACTTAATGAGAACATGATCAAAATCGGGTCTGAAAAGACCAACACATGTAAGTTTGGATCACTTATCATGTGTATCTTTTTCTATTTTCAAGAATACTTTACTTCAGTAGGAAAAGTTGTATGGGACACTACCAAACTGGTAACCCAATAGATTAGTGAACTGATTAAGTCACTAGGAGACAATTTTGGAACTGTTATGTCTGCGTACTTCCTTGAGTTCAAGGAAAAGATGATGGAAAGAACTAGGATTCCTGAACAACTAGTTGAAAAACATAAAGATGAGATATGTTTTATGACAGACACAAATTACACCCATATCAAATTGGTTGTACCAAGAACATCTTGGTTAGCACCATTAGACTATGAGATCAATATTAATCAAGCTACAAGTGCAATTGAGGCATTAATTAATGAGCCCATTGATAAGAAACAACCAAGGTTTGGAACATATGAAGAGGCCAAATCTAAGATAAAACAAGGCCTAGAATTCAAGAAGACTATAAATAAAAAGGATAAAATGGTTAAGAATCTCAAGAACATTCTATCGGTTACAAAGGAAGAACAAGATCAACAAGAGGACATCGATGAATAGGGCACCATCAGTGAAGAAAAAGAAGAAATAAAATCAGATACAGAGGCTACTGAATCTAATACACCTCCATCTCCACCTCCTGCAAAGAAGCAAAGGACAAGGAGTCAAACTGCTGCAACCAATACCACACCACTTAAGAAAGGTCAAGTAAGGACCTATATGACGAAGTAGCCAGCTAAAAGAACTAGACAAAAAACTGTCAAAACCACACCACCAAAGAAGAGGAAAAGGTTGGTTAGAACAAAGGCTGACTTGGATGACAATAAAGATGATGAGCCTGATGTAGTGAAGAAGAACTTCAAAACTCAAACAGTTGATGAAGCTACCAAATCCATTGCTACACATGGTACAATGACTGATAAAAAGATCTGACAATGGGATACACTAAACCCAGAAGATCAGAATAAAATACAAGAGGCAGTCATAAAGTCAATGATCAAGAACAAGTATGCACCTCTAGAATTTATAAATCAAATACCTAACGAGCTAGGTAAAAGAGTCTACCAACAATGGTCATGTGCCCTGCAAACAGAGAGAGAAGCAAGAGAAAGGGTACTTGTGAGACTGGTGCCTCCTGAATCCAAAGTTGAAGAAATAAAGAACTACTAAAGAAACACTCAAGTAAATTTGTACCCAAAATAAGGGCATACAAAGTACTAGAAAACAAATTTATAGAATTGGATTCAATGATAGAAACTAAATGGAGACAACTCCTGGATCTACAAGCAGAGTCAACAAGTGGTGAGAAATAATTACTTCTCACAAACATACCTCATGTTAGGGATTTTTCTTGTATGAACCACAGTGCTTGAAATGACTACTTGAACACCATGCCTTCTAATACTGATTCAGAGACAAGAAAAGCCTAATTGCTAAGGACTGGATAAGGTCCTTCTTCGTT
>MU223964.1:2269573-2310742 GCA_018584345.1 Thuja plicata | reverse complement strand
CTCTCCAAGGAATCACTAAAATGGACACTGTCCTGCTGACATAGGTCCTTAAATGAGTTCAGCTTATCTGTTCTTAGTAACAATAGTATTTTGATTAAATTTGGTTTTGATACCTTGAAATAACTTGGACAATAATAGATTATCAGACTAATTTATGAACCAGTGCCTATCCTTTGGGCTACAGAGTTAAATAAACTAAGATCTCATAGAAACAAAATACAGTAAGCTGCCTTACAACCTACATGCAATTTAGATAAGTTTCCTTAAAAATTACCCTGTTACCTCTAAACAATTGTATCAAACCCTTAAACAAAGCAGTATGCTCCCTGAAACTACTCACAAAACTTAGTTCCTTCCTTAAAAGAAACTTGCAAGCAATTAGATAGTTACCTAATAACCAAAATGCTTCAGAATGCCTTGCAAACTTAACATAAAAGAGCATACATAGAGAATAAAGAGACAGCAATTGAAGAGAGTAAAATTGCATCGTATTTTATTTATATGATCCAGCTTCCATACATGAAAGATCTTTCAACTTCAAAAGATAGACAGAAATTCAGAATATCTGAATTCTACAATATATTTTTTCTTCTCCAAAAAATTCCAACATCAAAGACCCTTTACAATTACAACTCTTTTGCTATATATAGGTTTTTGACCATCTTGGAATCCCTTAAGGATGCAACTAGCTTCGGATGGTCATAGAAAACCTAACCCTAAAGTTACAAGAGAGACAAAAAGAAAGAGAGAGAAGAAGCGGTGAAAGGACTAAGTCAAAAAGATAGAAACAGATATTTCTTGTTCTTCTCCTGATTTGGTGACTGCAATCAGATTTGTAGATGGTAGCTGGTAGTATTTATGTTGATTCCAGATAGATGTGCTTGCCTACTCACCTACATTCTCCTTTTGTAATAACTGTCCCTCTTGTCTTGAACAGTGCAGTGCCAGGTGTTCACCTTACTCATCCTCCAAGATTTCTTCTTCTACTACAGGCTTCTTTTTCTTGGGTGTAGTCATCACTTTCCAAGCTTTCACTTCATCATCTGATGGCCACTTGAAGTCCTGAGTACTCTGTACTTGCACCTTTTGTCTGTCCCATCTAGCATCAGTGATGTTTTTTACATCAAGTAGGAATTTGTTGATATCAGTCTCTGCTTTGAAGCCTTCATCCAATATTTTATTGAATCCCTCTATATCAACATCTGCTCCTAAAAGAAATGCATCTTCACTAGGCATCTTGGTGTCAAACTCACTCTTCCAAGCATCTACAGCCTTTACTTGCTCATCATCTCCCCTTAAGGAAGGAATAAACTTATTAAAATCATTTGAAAAGAGGCTCAATTTAACCTCTATTTGATTTAATTTTCCTTTAAAGAATGAGAGAGCAATATTGACTCTTTTGATCTCATCTCCCACTTCAGTTATTATTTCAGGAAAATCTGCTCTTATGGCTTGTAAAGATGACAACTTCTCAAATAAATTTGCCCTAGCAGACCACTTAGTAAAGTAAGGGTTTAGAATAGCGAGGTACCCCATTACCTCAGTATGCAATGCTGGCAACTTATTGTATGTATTGACTACAACATCAATTTTTTCCTTTAGAATCTTAATTCTATGTTGTAGTATGCCTTTCAATGTCTTCAAAGCTATTGCATTTCCCTTTTCTTCATCTACCTTTTGTTCCACAGCCTCTTCTGATTTAGGCTTATCTTCAATTTGCATTGGTGGTGGTTGTGTAGGTACATATACCACCTCAGACTTTGTCTCCAATTCCTCTAGTAATTTCTTTACCATCTGATCCCGCTGGTACAGTTGTATGTGGCACATATCCCTATCTTTAGATAATGCACTTATTTCTTCCAGCAAAGTACTATACCTATCAGACAATTGTTTGGTATTGTCTTCATTCAGTTGAGCCTAGTGTGTCATAATTTGGGAGATTTCTAAGTCCCCTGTATTTTGTACAGACCACACCATCTGATTACCCACCATATTTTCTTGAATATTTACTAATTAGGGCTTCTGGTCCTTTGGGCTTAGGCTCCACATTGCAAAAGCCTGAGATTTTGGGCTATTCCCAAATCCTTTTATCATATCTCCCATCTGGACCTCACTAGCCATTTTAAGATCTGGCTACTTTCTGATTTGGTCTATGATGAAAGCAGATGCCAAATCTCATCCCTCAGCCAATAATATTCCACTTTCCAGCACCATCTTCCTGGCATCCTCGGGTGAAATATCTTCATTTTCAGGATCATAGCTCTGTAAAGCCACTAGGGCTTCCTCTGTTATTGTCTCTTTCCCATCCACAGTCAATTGGGATTTGAGCTGCTCTATCTTATGTCATCTCAGGAAGTCTTTAAACTCCTCTATTTTTACAAAGCTATCATCATCTAGAATTTTTTGTTGATGAAGCAATCTTTCATCAACACAAGCTTTGAGTGGTATCTCAACTTCATCATCTAGGTCAGGCTGTTGTTTCTTGCCTTCCCTGATTGCTTTTCTCAGGTTATGATCATATAACCTAGTGCCAGGTACTAAGGCCTTAGCCTTATCTTTTTTCTTGCTTTGTCCTTCCACTGAAGGCTGCCCTAATTCTAATTTTTGCCTCTTTGCAGCAAGCTCCTCTACATCATCAGGCTGGGTGGCAACTATCAGATCTATAATGTGTCCCTCTGCTCCTTGCAACTGTGGAATCTCAGCCATTTCTTGCTCTGAGGCTTGTTGTGGTGAAGGATACATAGTAGGATGTGCATAATCACTATCACTACCACTATCATACTCTGACTCTGAGTGTCCAGGTGTCTGAGCACCTTTTTTGTCCAGGACTGTATCCAGTTGCTCTACAAGCACATAATAGTTATCTATCATGGCCTTGATTCTATCAAAATATGGGAGGTCAGGGTAAAAACCTCCAAAAGACAACCCATTTCTTTTCATTTGCTTCTYCAGCTTCAKCAACTCCTRRATTCTCAGTCTTCTAGTATGGATGTCATCTTCATCCAAGATGTTCCTTGTTGCATCTTCTTCAATACACTCATAGTGAACATTCGTATTAGGGATTGTAGGAGTATATAACTTCCTAACCCCTGCCATGAAACCCTCTAGGTCAATGTACCTATAAGGGGTTGCCCCCATTCTGTACTTCTCCAACCATTGACCCACTTCATATGTGGCATTCTTTCCAATTGTAAAATTGAGAATTTTGAATTGCCTAGGGGTTATAGTCCCCTTTTTGTGCGGTGCAAAGTACTCATTATCTGTTAATAATAATTGCCATATGAATTCCATTGCAGCTACTCTTGCAGGCACATGATATGGTAATAAATGAGGTGGGTGAATACACCCATATACTCTGATAATGGTATAATTCTCCTCCAAGAAAAAATCACCCCAATTATGTTTTCCAGACGAATTATCTGTATAATCACAGGGCCTAAGCAGTTGTATAATCTTCAATGGGACTCTTGTCCTGCTTGTTCCCAAACTCTGTATAATTGGATACACAATCCAATTCTGAAAAGCACAGTAGTCACACTCCCTAGAAGTGTAATTCCAAATCCTCACCCAAAACTGGATAGGATTTGGTGCTGTTTGGTAGAATCTCTAAGGAGTTAAATTATTAACATCCATGATTACAAAATTGAAGTATAAAAGGAGATGCATTGGAACTGAGTAATGCAAAAATTTAGGTTCCTTTTCCTTTGGATTCTTTAGTCTTTTCTGGGTTGCAATGAAACCCTCATGCATTTCGTCTATGATATGCTGAATATAGTCATAGCTGGTGCTTGAATGCACCTCTTGCAAGTCTAACACCATCATCAGGATGCCAGCATTGATTTTCTCTACATCTCCATCTATCCCTAGCACTCTACATAGGGCATAAGAGATATACTTGATGTAGAAGTGTAGATCCTTGTAATAATATGGATTTGGCTCAGCCATAGGATCTAAGTATTTTCTCACTTCTTTCAACATGTGTTTCTGCAATAAGCCTTTAGCAATAGCAGGCTTTGAACTATATCTCTTCTCCTACTTTGTCATGTCAATTTTAGTAGACATGGTGCTAAATAAGCCAAAGGCTTGCATGAATGAATTCATGTTTAATATTAGTAGGACAGTGCCATCATCCCTTTTGATGGTCTTTGTCAAAACATCATAGTGATTGGCTAGGTCTAAGAATAGGTCTACATCTAGGAAGACATCAGGAAAAAGTAACCTAGCTAAACCACATGTCCAAGGGTTTGATACTGGGATGGGCTTATCAGTATTTTTATAAAAATAATTGAAGAGGGAGAAACCTGTTGTCCCAAGAGTCACAGCATCTCGAATGTCTTTGTACTCATCAAGGAGAACATTAGCATTAGCCTTCTTATTCTGCGTTGAACCAGGCAGGAGACGGAGAAACTCATCAGAGAAACTTGCCTTTCGTTTTTGTTCCTCTTCACTTCCTCCACTTGTCGAAGCAACACTCATAGCCCCGCTCATATTTGCAACACGTTGAATCTCCTTTTCCTTATTGATATTGAAACAAATCTATCACAAAGATTAACTGACCGTCCTGTGCACAATTTCCTGAAATTTAGAACGCTTTGATCAGCTTTAGAAATACTGCAACTTGAGCAAAATATCTCTTTTCTGAAAACTAAACAACTTGGGCTCTGAAATTTGAAAGCACAGTGAATAAAACTGAATGCACCATCAACTTCTTATAGCCATCATTCAGAGTACACAGCTCATAATTTGGAAACATCAGTTCTGTCATTAATTCGACATACTGTGAACTTGAATGAAAACCTAGCCGTAGTTCCATGAGCTTGATAGAAAATCAAATTTTCAAAAATGAATCCTCGGAACAATCATATAACATTTAAAAGAGCTGACATGTCATACTGTGATTCTTTAACTGTCTTACATCTCAGCTACTCTTTTTGCACAGTAATCAAAATGCAAGCCTGTGATTGGTTACCAAGCGATTCACACTGTCACATCAATAAACTACCGTCGTTTTTTAGATTTTTGGATCAGGTGACTGTGTGACTGCATTAAATCTCTTTGTCGCGGGCCTTTGTCACTAACCCATGGTTTATCTCGAGACATGGTGACAATGCACCTTCTTACCTTTGGCTGACCTGAGTCACGATCTAGCGATCACGCGACCCAACTGAAATCATAGTCGCGCACAGTTAAGACTAACTCATCATTCTTTCTAAGACCTTGCGACTAACTATTGCGCTTGACCTCTTACGATTATCTCCTAGTCGCCAAATGCTTTTATTTTATCTCAAGACTATGCGACAATGCTTAGTCGCCCAATCGTGGGATATAAGTTCTGAATGTTAAATTTTATCACAACAGTTATATGTGCCCCGTTTCCACTTCTGACGACTGTGCGACATACCTTAATCACCAAGTCAGGAGTACTTTTCCCTTAGGAAACTTTTCTTCTTAGACTTTGCGACCACCATCAAATCCTCTGATCTTTTTATCCTACGGTCGTCGCTTAATCGACATATGTTCATGCATACGCTTAAATCTTTCTCAGACACTGCGACTGAAGGGAAAGTACTTAGTCTTGTTGTCGCTGAGTCCATTTTCTGCTTCTGGCGATCATGCGATAATCCTTTAACATCCACTCGGCTTATGACACATGTCACACAGTCATTTGTTCTCTTACTACATAATGGAGAACTGGGTTATCATCTAGTTCTGGCGACATCTCGACTATTCTTTACTGCAAACTTCAAACGGTCAGTCGTGATGTTTCGGTCAAAATCTCTTAACTGTTGTTCCATTTCGAGACCATGCGACTGAAGGCCTGACTTAACTTTTAACTTTGGCTTCATTTGGCGATAAAGCGACATAAGGTAATCGCGAAGTCTGAAGACATTTTGATAACTGTTAAGAATCTCCTGCGATCACCCGACTAAGCAGTGGGTCCCTTCTTTACAATGCTTTATGACATAATTATCCTGATACTACCCGACATGAAGAAATCGCTGAGTCTCGTAATACTAAAAGAATATGCTGAACTTGAACGAGACCACGCGACAAAAGGAAAACGCGAAATCGGGAAGACATTTGGAATATTCGTTCAGAGTAACACGACGAGGTGACTTAAATTAAAACACATGCCTTAAGCGGATAGAAAAAGTAACATCAAAATAGAACGCCATGATGTAGGGTTTACTTTTATCGTTTAACACTTGGATAGCCTAGGGTTTTCAGGGTTTTGCAAATTAGTTAGGTTTAGGCTTGAAAACCTGAAAAATTGACATAGGTAAGGCCATAATGAACAAGAGATAACTGAATTGAGCACACCATAATACAGAGATAAGGATAGGGAACCAGGAAAACTACCAGAACAAGAAATACAACCAACACCTCATAGAGAGGAGGAGTCAAAAATGCAAGTCCTCAGCATATTTCTCTGGACAATACTGAGAGTGATAGTGAGCCTATTAACGTAGACACAGTCATGGATGATAATATCCAAGATATAACTAACTATGATTCTGACAATGATCCGAAGAAGAAAGATGATGTAATATTTATCACACTTAAGGATCAAGAACAACAACAAAGCTTGAAGACATCAGATCGTATAAAAACTGATGTTGCTGATGAGACGGTACAAGACACTTTAGTCTTGCACTCAAAAGTACCAGACCCTGTAAAAGATATACAAAAAGATGAGGATGTCACTGTTGAGAAGACTCATATCGACGAGAAAGACACCACTATTGACAAAGCCCAAGCTACAACTCAAAGTAGCATGCTTGTCCTAATGAAGGCAATAAACATACTAGAGGGCAATGATGGATCTAATGAAAAGGAAACAAGCACACCCGAGGACAAGGGTGATGGAGAAGCCAAAGAAACCACAAATACAATTGCAGAGCAAGCTGCAACCAATGATCAGAAAGATACTTCTAGTGATCAGAATAAGAAAGAAATTCAAAAGGAAACAGGGGACAAACCAACGGAGAAAGGTGAAGAAGGAAAGAAGGATGAGCTGAGAAGAAATCATAAGCAAATTTTGTAGAAACACCCAAAAGTTAATGAAGAGACATTTTCACATAACCGACAGGTGCCCACTGAGCAGAAGACACAAGATGCATCCTCTACAAAACCTTCACCGATTAATTCAGAGCGAACAAATGAACTAGCTATGGTAGTTCATACATCTGCATCCCCTTAAATCTCAAAGATAAAGAAAGGAAAGAATAAGAATCCAGTAACTCTGGATGAAATCATTGAGATTCCAGTCTGTGATCCAAGAACATTGGATCCAACTGCATTGACAAAATATGCTAAGCTCTATGAAAGAAAATCTATTCAAGACAAACTGAAGAGAGCAGCAAAAGAGGCCAAGGTACTAGAAGTAGCAAGAGGAATACTTCAAAAGATTGTACCTGACATAGATATTGATCAAAAAGCTCTGATGCTTGATCAACTGATCATACTCACAGATGCAATAACATCTCATAATATTGATGTTGAGAAGGTTATGGAAGAGAGACTTGAACAAAAGTATGAGTTCAAGCTAGCCGAGAAAATAAGCCAGGAAGTGGCACTGAAAAAGGTTAAGCTATCTGAATTGGTAAGTACAATTGATCCAATTCTATCAGAAGTTGTTACCTTAATAAATAAATTGTGCACTTTAGATCAACTCACTCAGGAGTATACCAACAAGATAGAAAAAATAGATGTTGATCTTAAGTCAAGTGCACAAAGTCTCACCTACACGGAAGAAGCACTTAAATTGCACAATGAACAAATCATACAGGCTAGAAAATACAGACAAGACATACAATTTTTAGAGATGAAGTACAAAGATGAGGTAAATGAGCTCCAAGTTAAGCTATTACCGACACTTACACTCCTGCAACAACATATGACACAGGCAAACACCCTAATTGCCACCCTAGAAATGTCTATCCTGGACAACATTTATGATATGCACGCAAGGCTAGAGCTGCAACACATGGCACTAGAACAGCTGAAAGAACAATGGGAAAAATTGCTTGAAGATATCAAAACAACTCATTCTAACATATTTGACACATTGTAAGTTGCACATTTATGTCACAATTTTGGCATACTATAAATTGTATATTTTTGTCATTAGTATCAAAGAAAGGGGGAATTTGATATGTTCACTCACCTCGATTAAAAGGAGGAAATCATATGTATAGTAAAAGAAAGGGGAAATAATGTACATACAGAGAATGAATAATATACATGTACATATACATATACTATACCGGTGCACACAGTTAGGGGGAGTCATATTATGACAAGGATATAAACACGGTGTATACATACTAAAACACTTTAGTATTATGCACATATCAGTTTTTGATACTGATGTCAAAGGGGGAGATTCAAGGCATTATATTTTTCCATTAGTATACTTAGAGAAAAACATGATCTGCACCATCGGTTTACTCTACACCGACAGACAGGGCACAACACTATCCGACACCAAGGTTACCCGACAAACACTGTTAAGTGTTATCCGATGACAAAAAGGTAAAAGAAACTCGACGAGTAACAACAGTGCTGCCCGAAAGAATAGAAAAGAGAGGAACCCGATAGATACAGGGAACCCGATGAATAGTTCAGTCAAGGAACACCGACAAACTTCAAGTTCAAACCGATGACCAAGAACCGACAGTCAGTTACATCCCTCAAAAACTGAATCTAACTTTCCACGTCAGATAAATCACTAAAGTTGTATTTATAGTTTCTTGATTTGATTTTAAATCCATTATGTGCGGAGGAAGAAATGTATTTACTATTGTTTTAATTAGTTTTACTGTTTTAAAACATGCAAACTAAAGATCAAGGTCAAGTTGTAAACCTTGGATCTAAGAGTTAATATTGTAATGCGTGAATTCCAAGATAGGTCAAATACTTGTATAAATAGGTGCTCAATCCATTGAAAATAGTTGTTGATCAATGAAGATAGTAGCCATGGAGAGCAACTAGAGACCAGACAAAGAATTCATACAGAAGGACACAAACATAATCAAATTAGTTTTCAAGAACAGAACAGAGGCTACCGACAAGTAGAGAAAAGGTATTCATCAATCACTTAAGGTGATATTATTATTGTAAAGAGCTTTAATGGATCTGTAAATCAGCAATAGTAGATTGCATACAGTCAGGTCAACATTTGTACTCATTCTAACAAGTGTAGTACACTAATGAAATCCTTTCAAGAAAGGTGGGCTTAACTGTCCTATTGTGAATCTCAACACTGAGTGCACACTTAAATTAGTGTTGCTAAAGCTCTTAACAGAGTAGATCTTAACAGGTCTCCACCTTAATACTCCTAACAGGGTAGATCATCAGAAGTGATCAAATTGCAAGCCTTAACAGGCTCCCTTCCATTCTGCAGATAGTGAAGTTTTGTGGGTGCCATCCCCAACACATTTTTTACTTCCTAACAAGAGTTTTCTGCGATACCATATCTTGTGTTATGTGTTTATCATTTTCATGAATGTTTCTATGACTGTTGAAAACTATTAAAGATTGTGAACAAACAATACATACATAAGAAAGAATAACAGTAATGGTTGGTAATACAGAACTGAATGATTACTAATGATGAATTGTGAAAGGTGTTAAAAGTTTTAGAGGTACTGATTCACCCCTCCCCTCTCAGTACTACTTCCCATTAATTCCAACAAACTGGATAATTTTGGGACATGGATTAAAAGCGTAACAAAGATAATAAAATTTTATGAAAGGTGCGTAAATAAGGTACACCAAAGGCACAAAGTTATGATGTGGGTAGAACAGATAGAAGAGTTCTTCACATGAATAGCTATGGAGTTATATGAAGATAACAAGAAACAAGTTTTGTCTCCAGTGAAACGCATCATACAATAGTTCAGAGGGATCTTAGCGGGGGTTAATACTAGGGAGGATCTCCATCAACTCTTCATATTCAAGGAAGAGATGCAAAGGATATTTGAACACAAAGAAGAGATAAAATTCTTTGCTTCTGAGTTGACTGCCTCCAGAGAAAGACAAGAGAAACACCTCACTAATGCGCAAAAGGTGGAATATGGAGAGGTACAACAAATAGTGCAGCGGCTTCAGAATACTCTCCCAAACATTTTCTCAGACTAGTGGTCCATTTTGGGGACTTAGTCATTTTTGCATAAAATGATTTGACACTTAGTCATTTTTTGAGCCTTATAATTTTGGCCTTTCAGCCTTCGAAAGTCTGAAATTTAGGTGAACTCAAGAGGACTTCATCCACTCTTAGCCAATTTTTAGATCTTCATTTTTCAGAGCAAAGGTTGGGGTCCAAAATTTTGGGCCATTCCAGCGTGAAGAAGTTTTTGCATGAAGAAAAAGTCTCAAGATCAGTGTACTTGTGGACTTGGATTCATTTAGTTCCAAATAGAAGTTGTCTATTAGTTTCCCACACAAGGAGAAGACCATATGAAGATTCCAAGGAAGAACTCAAAGATTAAAGCAAAGACTCCAGTTAAAAATGGTGGAGCTCCAATTCAACGCTCTCTTCTTCTGAGCGAGTTTTACCCTTATTTTTGGGGCAAACTGAATGTAAATGGATCAAGGATCCATGCAAGGTTGTTAGTAATTAGTTTAGCAGTAGTTTCGCTTCAAGAAGCTCTAGTTTAGATTTATTTCACTATTTTAGAGTAATTGAAACCCTAGTTTTAGGGTTCAAAGTTTTGTAAATCAAAGCATTATATATATTGTATCATAACAATATAATCAAGGTCAGATATTTTATGCAATAAAGATATATAATTGGTGCTTCATTCACAGTGTGATATTTTCTGTTGTCTATGGGAAATTAATGAATTTGTGTCCACTTGTTCGCTTCTTTCAAAGAGATTATTGTATTTATTGTGTTTGGATCTATAATTAATTAGATTGGAGTTTGTTGTTGTTCATCGATTTTGTTGTGACGAATGATTGGGAAAGATAATTCTATTGCTTCTAAGATAAATCTGTCTCATGTGTGTGTGCATACTTGTGGCTTCACGATCTGATAGATTTTGAAAATATTGCATCTTGATAAAACTTTTCTCCAAATGATTGCATCCATCGAGTACATATTCGTGACATGGTTTGATTTGTATTTTGTGGGTTTCCATCTTTCTATCATTCGATTTGCAAGGAAGGTTCAACAATGGTTTATGTTCGTTAGGATTTCATTTCTGCAAATTTGGCTTTTTTTTTTATCGGTAATAGTTGGATCAACGCTTTTATCTGGAGCTTGGAACCAGTGAGAGCACAGATGGGGGCTCTCATCCCCGTGGTTATAGTACTGAGGTATGAACACCTATTATACTAAATTTTTGTCTATGTTATAACAATCTCCTTATATCTCCCTTAGAGCTATGGTTACGTGATCTCCTTATAACTCTCTCCGTGAGCACCACTTCCACCATCAATGACACCACCTTATCTCTCCAAAGCTGACAAAATTCTCCTTATATCTCCCAGCTAGCATCGCCCATCACCTTATACCTCCCTTCTAGATGACGCAACACCTTTGTTGTTCGTGAGTGTACAACCTTGCCGCCCAAATGTGGGGATCTGTTAGAGTGTCAATGAGTGTGGCGAGGTCCACATCCAACATGTTGACGAAGTGGCCGCCCTTAACAGCGGTAGAATAATTTCGATGCTCCAGCACAGGCCAGGTCTCGAACACATGACCTCCAAGCAAGGAGGCTCGTGACTTTGTCATCACGTTATGGGGTCATCCCAATTTGGCTTAAATTATTATTACCCAAATCTTTTATCTTTTAAATCTAAATAGAGTAGATAATTATTGTAAGGGTTTTGCGTAATATTTTTACATCATTATTGAATTACATGCATTTGATAAAATTGGAAAAAGCACAAAAGTACTAAAGTTTGTTTTGCATCTTGAAGTCTTAAAAGAACCACTAAAGAACTCTTTGTGAAAAAATCACATTTATCTTCAACTGAGTTTACCAAGCGGTTGTACCACAACCACGGAGAACCTTGGGGATAACTTCGTTATCTTTTTCAAGAGAGGAAATCCTATCTTGAATTCCTAGCAATTGACTTGTGTAAAAACAATGCTAAACAATTCCAAACAAGGGGTTGACTGAGGAAAACCCCTTTATCCAAACTTCTTCCCTGTTTTTCTGTGTGTAGGTACAGGTTGCACAGTTGTCAGAACTATTCCAAAAAATTTGGGACCTGTCAGAGCAATTTTCCAAATTTTGGGCAAAAACACTGGGAACACAACGCATGGGGCAATTTTGTTTCCGAGAACAAAATGTCCTAGGCTCTCTGGTTTTTGTTTCAATTCATTACATCTTTCTTACTATTTTATGTCAATCTGTATTTCCTGAATCTTTTCAGTTTTATGTATTTAGTCTTCTATTTTGCACCATCATATCATTTCCCCATATATCCAACTTCCCCTAATTCATTATTGGGAAGGATCATTGACTCATTCAATTCTTAGGTCCTACTTGAGCCTATTGGGTCATCTTCCTTCTGATTGTGCATTAGGGAAAGGATGAGCAATCTACCTTGCTTACCTTTTCTTATTGTACATTTTTGGTGAACACGACTCATAACATTTCCACTTTTTATTTAGTGTTTATATCTTATTTGCATGCATTTCATTGTTACATTTTATGCATTTAATTTTGATTTTTAGTCTTATTTTTCCATTTATTGATAAAAATATATTAAAAATTGCATATTTGTTTCATAGATCTAGGTCATTATTGCATTGAATTTTCATGATAAAAACAATAAAAATCCAAAAACATATTCCTTTTCATACATTGTTATGTGTGTTTAGATTAGTTCATTTTATTCTTTGTTTCATTACATTGGCTTATTGCATTCAAAATGTCTAATTTCGTTGTACAAATCTTTATTGCCTTTGATGATCCATTAAGTAGAGAATACTTTAATACGATGAATACAGTCCTTGATGACTTCATCTCTATGAAGTCTTCCTCTCAACCCCCTAAACTCTCTTTTTGCTAAAATTTGACTAACATGATAGATGGATTTAGGATATACAACAATCTCCTTTATCTGCCTCTCAATGATTCCTCTCCCAAAGATTATCTCCCTCATGCATACATATTAATGCAAGAACATACTTTTAACACTTTTCTAATGATCTCCATCTTTTGGATGAACCATTAGAGAACGATGTTAATTATTCTCTTGGTACGCATCTCCCCCATGAGAGTCCCTTGATGCAAGAGGATGCTATTGTGGAGGAACAAGGTGATATATTTCCCAATTCCCTAAATGAAACTTTCATCCTATCCATTTCAATAATCTTCCCTCTAGAGATGAAGCATTAGTGAGTTGTGTTTGTCTTTCTCGTAAAGTTTTTCATGAAAATACCTTAGAAGAAGAGGATAATATCCTTGATGCTCTCTCTCTTTTCCAAATAATCTTTTGAGAATAAAAACCTTAATCAAGTCAATACCATTCAAGATACCCCTCAGAATAAACCAGTGATTGTTGTAAAAGGTGATATACAACCTGATTATCATGCAGTACCATACACATATAACAACAATCATCAAGCAGATAATCCCCTTGATGTGCTCCCTTCTACAAATACAACCTTAGAACATAAGGATCCTAACCAATTCAACACCATTCATATTCAATCTCCACCTCCTTCAATTATTTCTCCAATACAAACAAGCACACCATCAACTCTGCAAGGTGGTGATTGGGAAACTTTAGACTTTACACCGAATTTCTGTACGGAAAAAATCCTTGAATTTGAGACTCAAAGCCCTTATTCTAACACATGTCTAGATATTAACTAGGCCTCTTTAAAATTTAATCCAATCCCACCCAAAAGAGACCCTTATCTTTTTAATATTTCAAACCTTCATGATAGACATGGTATAAGATGTGCGCAATACAACATTGAAACCCATGAGAAATCTACATCACATTTTTCCAAATAAACTCTAGGTTTCCAACCTTTGCATTTGTCTAATAAATCTATACATTATTCTCCTAATTTCTTATCACAATAAGAGAATATTTTGTTTGAGCTTTTTAATGCCAACTTAATTACTCTTCCTTTGAAAAATAAGCGAAAAAATAGCAAACACAAACAACAAAATTACTCCATTTGTATATATCATCAAATTCGTGGTCATAATACTAATGAATGTTACGATTTGAAATGTAAAATTCAAGAATTCATTGATAGTGGTATAATTCAAATGACACGTAACAATGAATGACACCTTTTTTTTTATCATTCTAAATAACATTTAAGCTTCTATTATGTTGCTCCTCACTATGTGACAATGCTAGCCTATCCTTTGGGGGCTCATTGTCATTTACGATGGTGCAATTTTAGGTGCAATAATACTTTGTGAGCAACATAATAGTCTTCCTTATTCCTTGTCTCCACACTTGGGGGGCAAGGGTGCTATTTCACTCAAGGACCCATTTACTCCCTTTGTTGACTTGTTTCTTTTATAACATGATATCCTTTATTGCATAGAATTGTTTGTTTACATAAGGATCTTCTTTTTTTGGGGAGATTTACATTCTGAGTTTACAATATTTTCTTTTCTTGAAAGCACATGTCGATTATAAAATGAACTTTCACCAGGGGTACAAAATTTGTTGTCCTTTTCCAAGCATTCCCTTACCTAGCAATAATGAAGGTGTGTATACTTGATCCTCTTTCCTCATTTTCTCTTCTTTTACAAAAGATCCAATATCCCTTTGTTGACTTATTTCTTTTATAATATGATGTCCTTTCTGTTAGAGTAAAAAGTATTTTCACTTATTAATTAAATCATTATTGATTTACATCGATAAAAAAATCATTATTGATTTAATTATTAAGATACCTTATTCACTTATTAATTAAATCATTATTGATTTAATTATTAAGTTACCTTTTTATGTATAATTTACTTAAGCTAAACTTAAGCATGTTATAATTAATTCTTTTATTAATTATTCATACAACCTAGATTTCTCCACCTTTTGGTATTCGATCTCCTTTATAAGGATTGATCTCTTGTATTTTGCAATTCCATTCTATTATTATTGAATCAATTAAGGATGTTTCCTCTTTCACAGATCTCTTGTTTCTGGCCTCCATAGCTCTTTCTTATCTCTTTCTGTGACAGGTGTTTGCATGTAGGTGATTCTGGGGAGCTGTGGGGTTGAGTTTTTCATCGACTCCAATATGATATCAAAGCTCCAGATCTTCATGCTCATGTTCTCTTCACGAGAGTTTTGGCCTTTTCATCAGATTTGTATTTTTTCTCAAGGTTTTGTGGTTTAGATTTTTGTGGATATGGGGGAGTTGTTTTTAGAGTACTTTGGGCACAAACGGAACTCCCAGTTGAGTTTGAAAGGCCCAAAAACCCCTATTTTCATATAAGGCACGTCCAATTTGGACACAGTTGAATTCTGGGCCATCTTTTTTGCACTCACGACCTTAGCACGCTTTTCAAGGCACAAAGTGCCTCAGTTTTCACACTGCCTCAGTTTTTCTACCACCTCAAAATTCACGCTACCATTTTTGAAAAAAAAATTGAATGAAAAATTTAGGGATTTCTTGGGTTCTTCTTGTCATTAGATGTTATTCATGTTTCTATAGCTTTCTGTCATTCCTGAGCATTGTAGACATCTATTTATGTCGCTTTACTATTTTGCAAACACACTGTGATAAAGTGTCATCTGATGTATGCTTGGGATCTTGGACTTTTTTATGCTTTTTTGTACTCGCACTACATTATAAAGTATAATGGGAGTGTTTTGATGTTTTCTTTGTTTTCCATCTACCTTTTTCAAGTGAGTGTTCATTCCATGACATTAGCCTCAAAATGTGTGTCAAGAGAGTGATCCTTCCACGACACCATTCTTTATAGGTGTTTGTACTTTCTATTACACTTTCTATGTTCCTAGTTCTTCGTCATGCAGTTATTCTTGACAGTCTACTTTAGTGTACCTATCATGCCTCTCCCTGCTCATCATTATGGGAGGGGGTATCTTTTGTTGGTTCTAATGATTCTTTGGTTTGATAGAGTGAT
Source organism: Thuja plicata (assembly GCA_018584345.1). Lineage (NCBI taxonomy): Eukaryota > Viridiplantae > Streptophyta > Pinopsida > Cupressales > Cupressaceae > Thuja > Thuja plicata. Next base: position 2,294,660 of record MU223964.1, on the reverse strand, counting down.
CTATGTATTCAATATTTGTTCCTACGTACTAGGCGGATGCAGTGGCTGGGTACCTATGCATTTCGGTTAGATGGATCTTCTACCATATGGACACTCTTTCATTTCTATTTTGGAGGCAACCTTTCACCTTTGATTGATAATCTCTTCAAGATTTGTTTACAGTCTTCTTTGCCTGATCACGTTCTATTACAGTGGAGGTTCTAGCAGTTATTCTTTGATAGTTTTTGAGCTTCATGCTTCAGTGGTGTTCTACATGTTTATCCTTTGTTTCTATTATTCAAGAACATTCTCTAGTTGAAGGCTTCTCTAATCTTTCACCAAGCTTCATCTCTTTTTGGAGTAGAGTTTTTTCCTATGTGGTTTTCTCTATTTCTCCTCTTTACAGAGATTTTTGTACTTGGGTACCTGATCAGGCCTTGTTGCCATAATCCATTTCCTGCTTTCAGTATTTGTTTCTAGGTTTTTAGCTTCTCCCTAAGTTTATCTTAAGGGGGGTGTTAGAGTAAAAATGTATTTTCACTTATTAATGAAATCATTATCAATTTATTTATTAAGACACCTTATTCACTTATTAATTAAATTATTAAGTCACGTTTTTATCTTTAGTTTACTTAAGCTGAACTTTAGGCATGTTATAATTAATTCTTTTATTAATTATTCATGCAACCTAGGTTTCTCCACCTTTTGGTGTTCTATCTCCTTTATAAGGACTGATGTCTTTGTATTTGGCAATTCCATTCTATTATTATTGAATCAATTGAGGATGTTTCCTCTTCCATGGATCTCTTGTTTCTGGCCTCCATAGATTTTGCTTCTCTCTTTCTGTGACATGTGTTTGCATGCAGGTGATTCTTGGGAGTTATAGGGTTGATAGTTTTTCATCAACTCCAATATAGTATTAGAGCACTTTGGGCAAAAAACAACATCACAACTGCGTCTGGAAGACCCAAAAATTACTATTATAAGGCACATCCAATTTGGATAAAGTTGAAACCTGGGCCCTCTTTTTTGCATGGACTACTTTGGCATGATTTTTGAGGCAAAAAAATTGCCTCAATTTTCACATTGCCTCGATTTCTACGCCACCTTGAAATTCACGTCACCATTTTTTTGATTTTTTTTTGCATGGCAATTTGGGTTTTCTGGTTCTCTTCTTGTTTTGGAGAAGTCTTCGGTGTTTTGCTTGTATCTTGAGCACACATAGGTGTTTTTGGCCAAACAAGATATCATTGAAAAACTGGTTCCGAGACCAATGTGATTTTCCAAGTTTGGATTTTTGATTTGCTGTCTTGCAGCTGTTTTTTGCTAGTCAAAGTCAAGTTCATTTTTGTACTTAGGGAGCCATATCTTGGTCATTCAGACTCCATTTTTCTACTACCGCGTGGCGTTGGAAATATGATTGAGTGCTCTATCTTATTTCATGGGTCTCACACCCAGATTCTACTCTAGGTATCTTTTATTCATTTTTTGTGTTTTTTGCAATCTGGTGGATATCTTGGATGTTTCAGGTCTTGGGATCATTTTTCTTGCATGGGGTGACTCCCTGTTAACTGTTATTCATGTTTCTATAGATTTATTGTCATTCTTGAGCATTGTAGACATCTATTTCTGTAGCTTTTCTTGTTTGCAAATGCACTGGTATAAAGTGTCATCTGATGCATGCTTGGGATCTTGGACTTTTTAATGCTTTTTTGTACTCACACTACATTATAAAGTGTCATGGGGTTTTTTTTAACCTTTTTAAAGTGAATTTTCATTCCACTAAATTATCCTCATGATGCGTGTTAAGAGATTGATCCTTCCATGACACCATTCTTTATATGTGTTTGTACTTTCTATTACACTTTCTATGTTCCCAGTTCTTCATCATGAAATTATTCTTAGCAGTCTACTTTAGTGTACCTGTCATGCCTCTCCCTGCTCAGCATTATGGGGGGTATCTCCTATTGGTTCTAATACTTCTTTGGTTCGATGGAGTGATCTATGTATTTAGTATTTGATCCTACATACTAGGCGGATGCAGTGGCTAGATACCTATGCATTTCGCTGAGATGGATCATTTACCATATGGACACTCTTTAATTCATATTTTGGAGGCATCCTTCTATCTTCGATTGATTAGCTCTTCAGGTTTTGTTTACAATCTTCTCTACCTGATCATGTTCTATAGTTATTCTTCAACAGTGTTTGCAGCTTCATGCTTCAGAGGTGTTTTACATGTTCTTCCTTTGTTTCTATTCTTCTGAGACATTCTATAGTTGGAGGCTTCTTTAGTCCTTCACTAGTCTTCGTCTCTTTTTGAAGAGTGGTTTTTCCCACTGGGTTTCCTCCCTTTCTCCTCTTTACATAGATTTTTGTACTTCGGTACCTGATCAGGCCTTGTTGTCGGGACCATTTCCTATTTTCAGTAGTTGTTTCTAGGTTTTTAGCTTCTCCCTAAGTTTATATAAAGGGGGGTGTTAGAGTAAAAATGTATTTTCACTTATTAATTAAATCATTATTGATTTAATTATTAAGACACCTTATTCACTTGTTGATTAAATCATTATTGATTTAGTTATTAAGTCACCTTTTTATATCTAGTTTACTAAAGCTAAACTTTAGGCATGTTATAATTAATTCTTTTGTTAATTATTCATGCAACCTAGGTTTCTCCACCTTTTGGTGTTAGATCTCCTTTATAAGGATTGATGTCTTTGTATTTTGAAATTCCATTCTATTATTATTGAATCAATTGAGGATGTTTCCTCTTCCACAAATCTCTTGTTTCTGGCCTCCATAGTTTTTGCTTCTCTCTTTCTGTGACATGTGTTTGCATGAAGTTGATTCTTGGGAGCTGTGGGGTTGAGTTTTTCATCAACTCCAATAATTTCTTGCACGGATTTGTTTGTTTTATGTAAGTTTCTTCTCTTTTTTAGGAGATTTACATCCCGAGTTACAACCTTATGCTTGCTTGAAAGTGCATGTCTATTATAAAAAGATCTATCACTTAAGATATATAATGGGTTATATTTTCCCTTTCCTTCACCCTTGGGGGAAAAGTTTCACTTCTTAATCTCTTATACCTTTCTAATGATTCACTCTCTCTCTGTTATGCAGTATTTTTTTATCACATGATACTATTTCTTGCCTGAAGTTATTTGTTTACACGAGGATCTTCTCTTTTTAAGGAGATTTACATCCTGAGTTTACAATCTCTTCTTTTCTTGAAAGGACATGTCTATCCTAAAAAAATTACCCTTACTTGGGGCTTAGAGTGTGTTATCCTTCATCAAGAATCCCCTTTTCATGTAGCAATAGGGGGCTAAAAGGGTGCATTCTTGTTCTCCTCTCCCTTTCTATCTTGAAGATGTTATCTTTGTTCAAAGATCTCCTCTTAAAGGTAGATGTTTTGTAACCAAGATCTCTTCCTTTCAAGGGTCTCTTCTCACTAACATATATCCTTTCATGATTATTTATTCCTTGTCTAACAAGAGTTTTCACTCTTTGTTAAGGTTTTTGCTATACATTGTTGATTTAAGGATATCTCCTTGTTCTTGGAAGTAGGTATCCTTGTTGTCTTTTCCTTATGATGAAACCATAGTCCTATGTCACCATCATAAGGAGGGGGGAATACATACAACCTCCTTGTACATTATGCATATTTTATTGATCCTTTGACTGACCATTTTTATGAATCTACATAGAGACTATGCTTTCCATAAGACTGATCACGTAAGGCTCCCTGTGTGCAAATTTTTATAAGCCTCCTTGTGCACAAAGTTTCGTAAGCTTCTCCGTGTGCACAATTTCAAAGCCTCCCTATGTGAAAAATTTTCAAGGTAGAATTGACTAGAAACTCATAGCTTGCTAGACCATCAATTCTCCTTCTCTATCTCTTTGGGATGAGTAGAACTAGCATAACATAGCTTACTAGCCTTTCTACTCTTTCCTCCTTATTTCTCATGGATCACCTAGCATAACAAAACTTGCTAGACTCTTGGATTCATGGTTTCTCTCTTTTATTTTCATTCTCTCGTAGCTTTGCTAGTGGGTTGGATCATCCAGTGTTATCTATCCTTGGTGTATGTTCTTTCCCTTTTCATGTGATCACTTGTGCTCTTGCAATAGCTTTCCGAACGTAATAATAATGATTAAGACATTAGGTTCATCGAGGTCTCTTCAACTAGTTGAATTGGAATCTTAGTAATATTTACCCTTTATTATTTATTTTATGTGTCCTTTCATGTGAATGTATGAGCTAATAACCTTTTGTTTGGGGGATAGTGCCCTTAAATTTAGTGATGTCTTATCTCTTTTGTAGTTTGCCTGTGATAATTTCTCTCTATCTCTTACTCTCTTCTTCTCTCTCATCTCCTTTACTACGAGCATGATTTTCTCTCATACTTCCACTATAGTGGGGGCTAAATGTACCATCATAAGTTGTAAGCACCTAACATGTGTGTACAATCATGATTATTTAGCACCCACCTTAGTGTATTTTTATAGTAAGACTTCATATGACACTTAATAGACACCTAAATTCAAATATCAGTCATTTTTCACTTCAATATTGTTTAAAATTGAGGCAAGCCCTTATTTCTAAGTACGCTCCTCTATTTTCCTCCAATCACATAATTTATGTCATCACCTAGGCCCTATGTTACCATTTGTGGCCTTCATATTTTGTCCCAACCTCAAAATCAGTTGTACCTTGTAATTTGGCATCCTCTGATTATTCAAGATGTGTGGTTCTTTTTTGAACCCCAATTGGGTGGAACATAATGCCTTGGATGTTGTGTTCCTAGGAACATAGTGCCTAGGGCATTTTGTTACTCAAAGATCAGGCCCAAATTGGAACAAGGGTCTTGTCTTAATGGTTTTGTGGGATATTCATATCTACACTCAGCCTACTTGTGTTCTAACCCCTGAGATGTTGTGAGAGGCATAAAACCACCATATCTCTCTTCAATTTTTTTAACCAAAACACAAGCAAGATTATCAGGCATTCTCATTCATGATTAAGCATTCCAACTCAAGAAATCAAGGAAAGCGTTCAAGATCTAGACTTCTCTATCAAGCACTGTGGAAAACTACAACATCCATCACACAAGGTTTTGTATTTCATGATTTAATTTTGGGTTTTTGTGTTAATTCAAAGCTATTTCATCAACATACTTGATCACATTCAAAAAATCATTTGTATTACCAAGGTGTGAAATATTCTATTTTTCAGATCTAGCCTCTGCTATACGAAAACACGCTTTCATTTCCTTTATTTCATTTCAAGGTTGGTTCCAAATAGAGGTTTGACTAAGGAAAACCCCTCTATCCAACCTTCTTCCCTATTTTTCTGTGTGTAGGTACAAGTGACACAGTTGTTGGAACTATTTTGGAAAGTTCAAGATCTATCAAAGCAAGTATCAAAATTTTAGGGAAAAATACTGGGAACACAATGTGTGGGGCATTCCGCTCCCTGCAAATCCACTTCAGATCTAGATCGTATGTTGGTACAATTATCTTCTTTCCCTTTCAAGTCATTACAAGTTTCTTACTATTTTCTGTCAATTTGTATTTCTCTAATCTTGTTAGTGTTGCTTATTTAGCCCTCTATTTTGCACCATCATATCATTTCCCCCATATCCAACTTCCCCCAATTCATTATTGTAAAGGATCATTGACTCATTCAACACGTAGGTCCTACTTGAGCATGTTGGGTCATTTTCCTTCTAATTGTGCATTAGGGAAAGGAGGAGCAATCTACCTTGCTTTCCTTTTCTTATTGTACACATACTAACTATTACTGTTGATTTTTTTCAAACCCAAAATATTTACGTTTCTTTAAATGTTTTTCAATTTACACTATCTTTGACAGTCCATGAAAAAATGATGAATTGAAACTAAATAGAATACAAATCTAATACAAACATTCGACCTAAACACACCAAGATTTAGAAGATACTATCACTGTTGGATTTTTTCAAACCCAATTTTTTTATAATAATGTTCATGTACCACACACTCAAACAATGTAATAGATATCATAATTTTTTTTTATCAAAATAACACTGCATTTCAAGACAAGAAAATTTAGAACATTCAAAACAAACAATAAATAAAGATTTTTTTCATCTAAGCAAGATTCATTATGTTTTAGAATATCACCATTTCATCACTTGAAAGCTAAATTATTCACCACAATACATCCATTCATTGATCTCCATCTACCATATATAAACATCTATGCACACTAAGAGTCTTACAAGGTAACATACCCTCTAACATGATCACTGGTAAAGTAACTTAAAACCATAATTATAAAACTATTAAAGGGAACTCCAAAGCCAATAGTTTGAAAATTTACAACATAATTCTAAAACCAATAAACGACTCACTAGAGCCAATAGTTTCAAATTCCCAATGACGAAAGAAGACATTTAAACAAAAAAAATAACAAGATCTAATTGATCACAATAGCTCCTCCATCCCTGGCTTTGCTTTCTCCAATTGGTGGTTTGCCCATAGAATCCTTCTCAACTCCTTCTCTTGCCTTGACATCCTTGTCTTGTATTGCTTGTATTTGGAGACGATCGACGTTATTCCTTTCCCATTGGAGATTGTTTTCATATTAATCCTCAAATTATGTTTGATTAACTCCCAATCACTTTCTATGATTTTGCCTTTCATTTCACTGATTTCATTTCTAATGATCAATATTTTAGTTGTTAGGTCCTTCAAGGTATCCATTGTATGTTCATTCACTTTGTCAGCTGACAGTTCCCCCTGTGTTCTTATCTTGAAATTTTGATCAAGATCACTGCTCTTACATGGTTTAACTCTATCTTCTTCAAACAACTCTACCTATATACTAAACAAGTTATTCTTTAATCTTCGATGTCATGCCACTCTTGTTACAAAGATATTGTTATATGAATTACTAGTTCATTCATTACAATTACCGTCCATTCTTGCATATCCACCCATGTGCTAGATTCATTCTCATCCTTATTGTTGATTATTCCCTTGCTAACCAAAAGCCCCAAAGGTAACTTTGAAAGTTCTCATTTGTCATGAAAAATCATTGAGAAATTATCTCTCTTTTGTTTAACAGTCTCCACATCATGATCCCATATTTTGATCCTCTCTTAAATTAGACTGTATACTCTTACAAACTCTTTAATACAAAGCATTTCATTTGTTATAAGTTTATTGACCCGCTTATCAATTGTCAGCGCAACAGATTAACACCTTTTCATTTGTTTCAATTTGTTAGGATCTAATTCATCAACAGGGAAGCTAATAATTTTCTTTTCAGGCTGATCAATCATGTCCAACATGGATTGAATAAATGAGGTAAAGAGCTTAATTGCCTTTAGAGCACTATTTTTTTCTATAGCTCGAGTTTAATCCTTTTTGGCAACGGATTCATGCCAAATTTTGCATGATAAAAATTCCCTTCAATACTGGGTGGACCCATATCTGCCCTACTCAATCTAAAGTTGAGATAAATTACTTCACTTTCATCCTTGCCTCAAATAGGATCCGCAATTTCTAAGAATGTATGGCCGGAGGTTGGGTCAACAATCATTCTAGACATTCTCCTTGCCTTCTTGGGTTTAGGTATATCTTGCAATAGCTTCGCCACTGTATCTACCTCTGTATCCAATATTGAGGTGTATCTCTTTTTATTCTCTACAAATTTTTTAATCCACAAAGGGGAACTAACAATGGATGCACTAGAAATGTTGGTTATTACATTGGTGCATGGTGCAACTGTCAAAGGAGGGAGAGCCCAATCACCGAAAAATGGATAAACCTGAACTATCAAAAAAGGTTTTGGATACATTATGTCCACCAATTTCTTGGAATATTGAACATTCATTTTGTTGCACAAAAACCCCAATAACGGATAAATTATGAGGGGTAGAACAAACTGAAACAAAAGTTTCATTGTCTAGTTTTTGTTTCGAGGATGTAGGTGGATCTTCCTTGCATACAAATTTCAACTTTACATTGCTAGTTGGTTTCTCTCCATCTCCTTTGGACTGGGAATTACTTACTTGGTCAATAGAAGTTGAAATGGCACCACCCCTAGGGGTAGGAGAACTTCAAGATGCATTTTTTTCTCCACTTGTTGATCCTTTTGATGCAGAGGAAGTACCACACTCTCTTGTCCTCTTCTCAAGCCATCTCCTTGTTTTGTCCACCACATGAGAGCTTCTATTTTCTATATCAAAAGTCTTCTTATCTGACCAATAGAGGTGTAGATTAGGTCCCAGAGCAATGTTGCGATAGATTTCATCAACCATATCCATACCATTGTTAATTACATTTTCAAGAATAGCAAAACCCATTCAAAAGGCTTTGGCTTACTCTAATGTTAACCTCATGTAATCTCTCATCTAGACCTCCCTCATATCTACACAATCTTCCCATTAATCTTCTTGTTTAGGCTCATGCCGATATGACTTCCCTCCATGAAAATGACCATATACACAACATTTGTTGTCATAATAAGGCCTTTGTTACAGAACCTGGAAATTGAACTTTGAAATAATTTTCTCTTCTGTCTTAGCTACCTCTTTGATTTTACAACTAAAATATTGTAGGCGAATTGTAAATGGGTACCCTTTTTTCTTCATTTTTTCTACACATCTAATGTTCATCTTTTTCATTTGTCGGCATACTCCTAAGAACACAAAATAATTAGAAACATATCTAGGCAATCTGGATGGGGCATTTTCAAAACCCCCAATTCTCAAATATGAGAAAATATCAAATTGAATAAAATAGCTCCCATATTGTGTCACTAAAGTCGCATCTTCAGAAGAGAACCTTTTTTTGGAAACACTTCAATCTTTTTAATAACCACCCATAAAAACACATCATTCACACAAACATAATTTTTCATTGCTTCTTTCTTCTACAACTGCGAAAAATAGTCATACACAACTGTGTCTCTCATTGCGGATTCTACTGTTTGCAAACTAGGATAGGAAACTTCTCTACTAGCAAGCACATGTATCAACATTGAACACATATGGAACCCTCCCCTCTTCTCATAACTATCTATTTTCTCATGCAAATGATGGCTGATCAACTTGACCTAGTCAATGTACTCACCATCAAAACACATAGTTATCATGAACTCACACATCCAAAAACAAAATTTCCTTGAGTCCACACTAGCAATGACACAATGTAATAGGGTGATTGCATTAGAAATTTCACTTGCAAAATGCTCTCTTTTTAAACTTAAAGGAAGCTTAGACTTGCCTTTCCTCTCAACCCCCAGCCATGCACTTGTAATTTGACTTGAACACCATTCTTTTCTCTCTAAAAAATAGTACAGACCAAACTTAATAGATACATCTACAAATGAATCCCACTCAAGAAGTTTCAGTGCTTGCAACACAACTTCATGGAAAATTTTAATGAACACTGAACCATTGGAAGTTTGAATTTCACAACTCTTAGAGTCGTAATGATTGACACAAAATATAATTAATTCAGGACAAGGAACCGTAGGCGGGAAACCACCTACTTCAAGAGGACCACTTTCCACAAACTTCTCAACAATCACAGAGTTATATTCTTCTCTCATTCTCCTCATAATGCCACAAACACCCACATCATATAACTCTATGTCTTTAATCCCTTCCAGGCTATTGTCTATAGTAGGTGACATTAGAAAGGCCAGGGTTTGAAATTCACTATACAAAAGGTGATGCATCAAGGTTTCTACAATTATTGTTACCATACAATGAATACACCCTAGAATCTCACAAAAAAAACTCAGGAGGCACTCGATAAATGACTACACACATTACAACCTGAAGAAGCTTTACTTGTAATAAAAAAATGACAGTAAAATAATAGAGTAAACCCTTACCCTTACCTATTTGACTGCACGCTTGAAGATTTTCCCCTCACTTTGAAACTAGAGACTTCACTCTACTACTTCCTCAAATTGAAAATAATCCCATGAAATGATAGCACAAATTCATTTAATTTGCCTGGCCAGAGTACACCCCTCCATTTTAAAAAATGATGCCGATATTTTTGCACATATTTATCCACCTCACCCCCTTGAAATGAATGCAACTTCCAAACTTATAAATCCATTTAAGTCCAAGGTACTCCGCAACATTTCAACGATCGATACTATACACTGCAAGTGGACGTGAGATCACACAATTTAGAAACTTCTTAACTAAACAATTCAATGACTATGAAAGTTCAACACATTCCTGACGCACTGACATAAAGGATAACTACCACAGAGCTATAGCTTACATCGAACACATTTTCCCTTTAAGTCAGGTAATCGATAACATTTATGAAAGTGTAATACTTGGGCAACACTGAGTGTAAGCTTTACTCCATTTTTGCAAAAAAAAGTTTCCTTTTATGAAACTTCAAAAATGACAGTAAAATAATGGAGTAAACCCTTACCCTAACCCATTGACTGCACGCCTAAAGATTTTCCCCTCACCACGAAACTGGAAACTTCGCTTTGCTACCTCCTCAAATTGAAAAATAGTCACACAAAATGATACCACAAATTCATTTAATTTAGCCCACCAGAGTATGCCCTCTATTTTTAAAATGATGCCAATATCTTTGCACATATTTCACCACCTCACCCTTCGAAATGAACATGACTTCCCAACTCAGAAATCCATTTAAGTCTGGTACTTCGCAACATTTCAACGATTGACACTGCACACTACAAGTGGTCGTGAGATCACACAATATTTTAGAAACTTCTTAACCAAACAACTCAACGACTACGAAACTTCAACACATTCTAGACTTGCTGATATAAAGGCTAATTACCACAGAGCTACAACTTACATCGAACAAATTTTCAAGAACTTATTTTCTCTTTAAGTCAGGTAATCCAAAACATTTACTAAAGTTTAATACTTGGCCAACACTGCAAGATACACTCCATTTTTAAAACACATTTTTTCCCCCTATTTTGACACTTCAAAAATTTCCAGTCTTACCAACACAAATGTTACTAAGTATTGGGCCATCTGAAACAAATAAGCGAAGACAACTAAAATCGGCATGGAAAACACAACTTAACTCATACCTTATCCAACACAACTCTTTACACCACCATTGACCGACACATACCCATCAAAAGAACAAATAATTTCCAGCCCCAAACAACTTCTCCACGCAGAACATCACACGCCATTACAAAACTTCCCACATATTGGTCGAACCTCACGGATCAGAGAGTTATATATTGGCATTCCATAACTGTCTCATTTGCACAAATTGTTTCCATACCCTCTTGCTAAAATCCCCATCACAAGAACAAATAAATTTCTGGCCGCAAAGAGGTTTTCCACATAGAACATCACATGCTATTACACAACTTCTTGACAACACTATACAATATCCCGACGAAATAGCCAAAATTCCACAAGTTTTGATGACATGAGACAACATTTAGGCGACAAGCAACATTCCGAGAACATAGACACATATTTGCTCCAATCTTCCTGCTCCAACAACTTCTCACATTCAGTCTGCTGAAATTGGACAACTTTTCAATTGCGTGAGAATTTTTTTCGACATTAAACAATTTTCTAGAATAAAAATTTCAAACTAATAACCTATCAACTAAATTAAAATATACCCTTTTCTCTTTTATTATATTCCATAATTAAGCCGATAGGCTTCCCCTGCGGGGAAGCTCATGTACGGCCTGATCGGAATTTTATCACACCATTTTTTTTGTCTCATGCCCAAAAATGGATTGCCGATTGTTTTTTGTACGATATTCTGGTTTTTTGGTCACGTACCTGCAGACTATATTCAATTGCTGGTTGTCTCACACCCGAACATGGTTTGTCGTTCTTGGTTTACGATGATGGTATTTGGTTTCATTGCATGGGTCTCTTCTTCTGCGCTAGAGTACAATCCAACTACCACATGTTAGGTATGGACAACCATCAATTGGGTGAGTCTGGCAATTAAGGGACACATAGGTAGTTAATGGAGTCAATTTCCTCCATTCTACATAGAGACATATCGCATTTATTAAGTACAAATCAGGTATGGTGAGTAGCATGAGTAGATGGGCATGACAACACCATTAAGGCAGCCTAGCACCTTGTTAAACCAAGGACAATAGGAGAGTGGCAACCATGTCATTAAGAAGTATGGTGCCCCATTGTTTCAAAAATTCTGGTAACTATTGTATTTTAGGAGAGGAAGTATTGTAGGGGTGTAGGAAAATTACCAGCGGAATTGGCTTGAGAGTTCCTGAAGCCTTCTCATCTGCACCATTGCATTCCATGCGATGACACCATGAGAGAAATATTGAATAAGGAAAAACACGGAGAAGATAAGAAAATTAATGTTGTCATCTACCTCCTTGACGCATGTTGTCCAACCAATCAGGCATTGGTGCCATAAGAGATATTGTAAATGAAAGTGCAATTAATGGGTGCAATGGGAGATAGGGAAGGAGTTCCATATCATTGATATGACATGGATCTAAATGCAAAACATTTTGTGGGAATGAGCATGTCCTCATTGAAGAGTGTGAGAAGTGGGGAATCTATGAAATATTTATAGAGCATTTTCCCCAACTATACTATATGACAAATCTGCCGACCATTGTAAATGGATGAATGTCTATACCCTGTTCTAATAGCTTCTCTTTAGCATAAGTGAAGATGATGGGAGCGGTTGTGGAATTTGGGCTTATGCCTGACAAAATCATTTGCTTAAAATCTCAAAAGCCTTTCCAAAGAAATCATTTTGGGGTGCATATCCCCTGAGATCACAATATCTGGAGGCATTTTGTTTGACAGTTCACATGCATTGTTTTGTGCTTCCACACTTTGTAGCTTATAAGCCTTGTTTATTGTTTCCATTTTATTATGCTCGATAGCTATCCATACCCTGTTCCAAAGCTCCCATTTTGGGTACTATTCAGAAGGACACTGGTAAATAATATGGGTTTAAGTAGCCACTTGCATTACTTGAGAGTGCTTGAAACCTAATAAAGATATCCCTTTGGTATGTAGGTTGGAATGATAACAATGATAATAGTCACAGTGATTGTGGGAAATAGAGAAACTTATTAGCATCCATAATAGCATCAGTTTTTTTTAATCCTTCTTGGTAAAAGTGCATTTTATCATTGCAGGTTCTCAATCCATTTAATTCACTTTTATATACATTATCTTTTCAATATGGTCATTGCTACTAAAAAAATGTTTTGATTATCAAATTCGGAATGCATTTTCATTGCCCGTGTGGGTTGTAGAGGTTTCTATTGCCTGAACATCTCATTTCTGTTTCTCGTAAAAAAAATCACATTCGGAGATCTGGATTTGGTTTTTGATACGCTTATCATCTATAAAATGTTTTACAAAGTTTGAATTTATTAATTGTAAATGCACTCCATCTTGCAATAAATGTTACTTGCTTTTCCTTTTCAATTATATCAATATTTGGGTAGTCATTAGAACAATTGGATTACACTACGAAGGATATTTTCATGGGTGTATGTTATTTTAAGCCCACACAACTGAGTTTGTCAGAAATAGGCTCATAAACCAATAAGAAAAGTATGAGAAAATTGGCCATCTACTCTCATAATGAGAGAAATCTTAGATAGATCTTGTCCTTTGTAATTTGTTGTAATATGTGTGAGTGTAATATATCTTAAATATCTTGCTTAGTGCAGTGGAAACTTGTGAAAGTGAAATTTTCTTTCCTAGTGTGTTTATTGTTTTGAAATTTATCAATGATGGTAGCTAATAAATCCATTTCTTTGGTTCCTTTGGGACAATGTATTTATCATGTGTCTGGTTATCAGGTTTTCTATGCGTATTTAGGACATTCATTATAGTTGCCCTCATCTTCTTTCACTGTGCATTCATCAGATGTTGTTTAGAATTTGTTTGTGTTTGTTTCATATGATTTTGGCGAGAATAAGTTTCGGGAATTCTCATTACACTTTTCTATTTTCATGCAAATTAAGGTATCTGACATTTTATATATCATAGAAGACCTTTCATTCTTGTTCTCATTTTTTTCCATTTAGAAATAATTATTATTTTTTGTGTTAAATAAACGAGAATCGTAATTAGCACCATACAATTTACTTCAAAATAGTTAATCCGAGAACGCTTGTAATAAAGCATAATTTTCTTTTATTTTTTCTATTCTGATTATTGATACACTTTATAACAACAAACGGTGGGGAGTGGAGGTTTGAGGTTGTGGGTTACCCCCATGGTCTCGGGTTTGAAACTCTCTCCGGATTTACCTGGTGGGATCAGAGTTTGAGCCAACGGTCTCACCCAGGGGGGATTAGTCTCGCCCTAGCTCGCACAGGTACCCAAGATATTGGCTGCTGGTCACTGGGCTAGGTCGCGGGGATACCTCCTTGTTAAAGAAAAAAAACAACAACCAAATCTTTTTGAAAATAGTATTGAGAAATGCTTTAGATTAAATGCTCCCACAACCAATTTTTTAATTATTTTAATAATTTTGATTTGGTCTTCAGATCGTAGTTATGCATCTTGGTTGTTTGTTTTGTTTAATGTTCATTTTTTATTGCTTCATCTGGCAAAGATGTATTTTTTAAAATAAAATTATTCTCATGATATTTCAATGCACGTATAAAAAAAATTGGTTACTTTGTTTCACTAGGGAAAGAAAATAAATTTCAAAGACAATTGCAGTAAACAATTTGTAGAGTTATGGCTAGAATATAGTTCTGTTATGTTCAAAATATTAAATAATTCAATTCTCTTTCACAGCCATTAGAGATATCCCGACTCACCATACCAATTCTTCTATTGATTTGGTTGAAATTGTCATATGTGTGGATCCTCCCTCGACAATAAAAAGGAAAAGTGATGCAACTGAGGTCCTTAGGAGGAGTCTCAAAATGATAGATATGTCTACCTCCATTATAAATGTTACTTTGTGGGGCCAAGCAACTCAAAAGGAAGGCACACAACTATAGGAGATGTACCTTCTACAACTTGGTATTGTGCTTGCGATAAGAAAAAGTCAGGTTGCAAAGTATAATGGTAAGGTGATAAGTACACTAAGCACTTCCCAGCTGTTTATCAACCCTAAGATTGAAGAAACAAAACAACTACAACCTTGGTTTGCACATAATAGAAATGATCTTCTCATGCCAACAACAGGCCTTCTAGACGCACCTCTACTTTTAACATGAAGGACAATCTCTAATATCATACAAGAGCCTTATGACTCACCAAAGCTCCTATAATGCATTGCTAAAGCAACCTTGGTTTTCATCAAGACAACCAAATTTTTTTATCCAACTTGCCCCATGAAGATTGGGGGAAAACAGTGTAAAAAAAGAGTCGAACAGAACAATCAAGCAAATTGGTATTGTTCAAAGTGTGTCGCTACTTTTCCAGATTCTAATTATAGATATGCTCTTCAAGGCAAGCTTGAAGATCACACAGATTTTTTATTGGAGATTGCTTTTGACAAAGCTACAACTAAACTCGTTGGCATTCCTGCAAAAGAATTATATATGCTACAATTCAATCACGAACCAGAGGCAAGTGCTGAGAAGGATATTAAACATCTACAATAGAATCAATTCCTCTTCACCCTATCAAACCAAATGGAAATATATAACAATGAAGCATGGTTGGAAACAACAATTGTGGAAGTTGATAGGCTTGATTTCACAAATGAAATCAACTCATTGTTGCATGAAATCCCTACGCTCTACCTTCCTAGCACAAGATATCACTTGAGGAAAAGTACTTGTTTTTTTATGAACCTTTGTAGTTATTCCTTATTTTCTACTTTTTATCGACTTCTATCTGTGTGCCATCTTCTTATGTACAGGGTTCCAAGATCCCTTCAAAGCTTGTTTCATACACTGCCTATAAATAATCCTTGTATTTATGGTTTCCATATGAAATCTGAAAGGTACACTACTCATGCTTGGGATTGTGTTGTGAATGAGTTTGTTTTGGTTTGTCTACATTTTCTATTCCACACACTATGAGTTTCTCCTTGTGCTATAACTTGAGTAAAAACTGAATGATATGGCTTACTCGGGGCCTTTGACAATCTTATTCTCATGCACATTCTATTTTATTGTCAACAACTTAGATTTTTATTACAACTTGCAACCTTTAAGAAACAAGAATTGAACTTTACTGGAAAAGAGTACCAACAAAACAATTTACTATTTCTATTTAAGAAATGCTAGAAATCTATATCTACTTTTGATGCTAATGTAGGTATTCTTAGACTTTTATAATATTTCAATGTGGTAACATAGTGACCATATGTTTTCCCCCTTATTTGCAATCGAGAAAATGAACTCAAATGTACAAGATGCTGAAAGACTGGTGAACCAAACTAGGCCCATTGATCTTCAATCACGTGAAAGAAGTTGCATGTATTATGCTCGCCATAGAGAAGAAATATGTGTGCGTCGCTACATCCAACACACAAACCACCCACGTCAGCCACCAAGTCAACCTACCCATGCACACTTGCAAGCTTCTACAAATGCCCAAGGACACTCGCTATTCTCTAATTCGTTAAATTGTATAAATGACTTCTCAGTTGATGTGCTTTGTTTATGTTGCCTTCACATTTACACTTTTACTATATGGTGGCCCTGTAAACATTTTCCTTGATAAAAAAAATTTCCTTTTTAATTGAGACCTTTGAATGGGGATTCCCAATAGTTGTTGCTTTTTTAGACGTTATTGTCGGTTTGTGATTTCTATACATGTTTATACTCTCCATTCTCCAATTCTTTAAATTGTATAAATGCATTTTCAGTTGATGTGCTTTGATTACGCTACCTTCTTATTTACACTTTTAAACACTTACTTTTAATATGTAATGCTTCAATTATACTTTCAAAATAAATGCCCATCGGCGCATCCCTTGCACCTCCTTTGGGTGCAAGTGCTAGTGTAACATTTTAGTTATGTTACTTGAATTAATTTACTCATCAACATTTTCAATCACATGCCTTAATCCATAAAAAAGAATTGAACTTAAAATCCTCTACAAAATTTGAACAAAATATTTTAAAAAGTCTATATTCAATTTTCTACTTAATTAAGAATTACCACGTTCAAACGCAAAATAGCCATTCGCTTGTAGCCGAAGGAACCTTGTAACGAAGCCCGAGCTATCCAGAACCCTCCAAATTGAAGAGGGAAAATAGTAAAAACAACTCGGACGCTTGTTGAAAACTGACCATGCAAATGTATATAAATTGAAAGCAACAATCAGGCGGCTGGGACGCACACCTACGCCGACAAACGGTAGATTAGCTTTATTGTGTTACAAAGCAGAGCAGAAGAAAGCAGGCAGGAAAGTCGAGATCATCCATGGCAGACTCAGTACTGGCAGTAATTAGAGCTTCACGCCCAAGTTTCAGAAATGCACATGACAGAGCGGCCTTTGCCATCCATGCATCTTTTTTAGCCGCTGGCTATTCTCTGACCGCCACCGGCTCTCAAGCGGCGGCCGCATCAACACCTTCATCATCAGGTAACAACAATTATTAAACCCTCTCTCTGTTTTTATATAGTCTCCTGATAAATTCTGAATGGAAAATGAGAATGTCTAAAAGCCGTTTTTCGTTTTTCGTAGGTCAAGAGGAAGTTGGAATTGAAGGGTGGAATGAAATGGAGGATGCATATGCTTTTTGTTATGCCAAAAGCGATAAAGGGATAAAAAAGTCTGTAATCGTTAAATGTTTGGTTATGGGCGACATGCTTATAGTCGACGGGGCTCTTTTTAGCGCGAAAGAGAATTCTGAGCCTTACAATTTGGAGATTAAGTATGCGATTATTTTCATTTATCTGATTCTATCTTTTCAATGTTTTTTGTAAAGTTTGTGTATCCTAATTGTCGATTTGTCACGGCAAAACCCCAAACTGGATTAAGGGAAACTAATTCTTAAATGCTATTCTTGTGTTTTATCCCATGGCCGTATCATGTTGATTTTGCAAATTGGTTTATGTCGACAGCGTTAATGAGTATATAAATGATTCTACTACTAGCAGCAACTATGCAGAACAGTATAAGAATTTCCCAACTCTTGTTGAGAGAATAAACTCGGCGATCATTTTGAAGTTCGAAGGTTCACCCAAGAAAGAAATTGCTTCAGACTCGTCAAGGTATGCATGTCTGGTGTATTTACAAGCATATCCTTAAATTTTGGTAGTTATTTATGAAATTTCAAATTACACAATTCGCATTTTTCTAAAGTTAATTAGCTGCTAACTGCAAATCTCAGTATTGAGTGCTGTAGTTCACATCGTTTTGTTTAGTTCATGAATTTATTCTTTGGGTTCCAACATTCAGGGTTTCTTTGTTTAGTATCATGAATATATTTGTTTTTTGTGAGTCAAAAAATTTGAATCTAAGGCGGTCCTCTGTTGTCATAAAAATAATGAACAATATGATTTGCTTGACTACAAATGGCTGGCTGGAAGTTTCAAGTTTCTCTTCACCTAAGTATGTGATTGAGGAAATACAAGTATCTTGTATTGGCAGTGACATATACACACATACACTAAAATTACAAGTCTATTAAGTGAAAACAATTAAAGCAAGTGCCAGCAGTAAATGAATCACAGAACCCTTGACTTTGAACCAATCCAATACAAGCACTGGGCACAGAAAGAACCATCAAAAAGGCTAAATTGATCAAGGTATTCATACATGATGTAATATTGATGATTTGACGGCCATCAAACAAAAAAGGGTGATTCTTTTATCAACTAAATCTCAAGGATACCACAATGCTTTTATCATCTAAAGTGCGAATGAACTGTATCACTCACAGGTCGCTGAATCTGGAACAGCCCAGTATCTTAATGAGAACAAACAGAAAAAGAAAACAAGGGATTTTGTAATATTTCCAAACAGGTATAAAGGAAAAACAACATCTCCAAAGATATGCCAAAAATTCTGAAATTTTATTTGCATATAAAAAACCATTCAACATACTCAGATCTAGACTCAGAATATTTATCCGATTTTTCTGCTAGTTTGTAGAAATTCCTGAAATTTTTTGAGTATATTTAAAATTACTGAAAAATCTGCCAAGAATTTGGGCAGAATCCAATGTTTTTGTTATTTCTCTGAGATGAACATGATCAGCAGTATGCAGATCTATGCTCAAATACCTCAGAAATGTCTTCAAAACCCTAGCCAACCTTGCCAAAACCCAGAAAACCAGCTCTAGGTCTCACAATGTTGCTCTACTTGTCCCTTTTGATGTTATTTTCAATGATGCTCAAATGCATGCAAACATATTGAGGTTGTCCAGATCTGATCTTGATAACTTTGAACCACACCTTCAAAATGGCTAAACCTGATAAGGAAATGCAACTCTGAAAATGATGTGCACACTTCTGACTAGGGGGAGCCTATATGTTTATCGGAAACTAGGGATGCTTGTTTCAAGCCTCAAGCCACATATTGCAACAGCAATAGGGAAAAGACTGATCACATAATGGGCTCCAAAAGAACCCTAATATGTTATACAATGACTCCTAAAAGAATGATTTAATCTTTAGCCATAGAACCATTGCAAACTTAATCCAATGCTTCAAATATAACCCCCCCAAAAAAGAGCCAATAGGCATTCCAACTCCCTCTTCACCTTTTTGCACATGTTTAATAAATATCACTTGTAGTATTCTTAAGTCATTAAACTCAAAAGGGGAAATATTAAGTTTTTAGGCCAAGAGTCACTTAAATTTTGTAAAAATTTGTGTCCACAACTTAAAATCACTTAAGTCGCATAAAAAGACGTGCCCTTAACTTAAGAATAGTATAGAGTACAAACCAAAGACTCTAACACTTACACAATAATGCACTATGTCCTCTTCCTCTTGGGTAATACAAGAGGACAGCCAATGCATTGTTAAGCTTGATGGCTTGAGTTGGGGACATCATAGATTTGTCAATTAAAACATCTATAGAGTCAAATAAAACTATTTTCAAAATTTGCCTCATTTAGCAAGGATATTATTTTTGTGTTCTCAACAACCAACATTTAGTTGATTATTATATCATCTTTTAGACCAACATCTTGCCATTGAGTACATGGTTTGTACTCCATCTCTCCAGTTTAGGTTGATTCTCCATTAGTTTTGTCAAATCCTATAACAAAGGACATGCCCCTTGCATCTACAATAATTACTGTACTATCTAAAGATATGACTAAGTTGATTTTAAAGGATTCAAACTTCTGGTATTACAACTTAAACTGGATTGATAAGAGTGTAATGGCTGTCCTCCCTTCCCTCATTTTTTTGTTGTCTTCTTTGCTTTAGCCATATAGAATACTGATACAATTGATGATTTAATAGCAGTTTAGGAATGCGTCATTTTGTGGAGGAGTAGTTGAGTGGGTGTAAACATAATGCCAATTCCAGTAATCTTTGTAAGTTGTGCCATGCACTAATACTCTTATGTTTCTTTGTTTCCGTTCTCATTTTGCCAGTGAATTTTTTATTATTATCTACATTCTTGTGGTTATTGATTTCTCAAGATTTGGTTTTTACTTCTAGATGCTCTTTGTTTTCTTTTCCTTTTGTTTAGGTTTGAGTGGACCTTGACCCCGATTGCATAGGTAATGATCCTCTTTTGGTCTGTCACCATCTTCTCACGATACCAGTTTCATCCTTGATCTAATAAAAAGCTTAGACGAGATGTTTGTTTTTCTCATTTTGTTAGAAGTGTTTACAGGCTTTAACTTTACTGCTTGTGATTAAGCTTGTTAGTGTCCATTATCACTATTGATGTTAATCAGAGATTAAAAAATTAAGGCATGCCAAAATTTATCTTCATTCTTTCCTAGACAGTATGTTTATGTCCTACAATTAGTAGATACATTGGATTGTAGTGAAATTGGTCTATGCATGGTGTCACAATTAAGAAGGATTAAACCAACTTAATTTATCATTTCACAATTCTCATAGATTTCCAAATTTTCAACTTAAATTACTTGGAATTTTTTTTGTCAAGAGTGATATCATAACAAGTCATAAATGATTATAAGCTCAATGTACCTATAGATAAGGCTGCCCAAACACAATGGGAAAGAGCAATACCCTAGGCTTCACAGTTAGATGCCATTCAGATGTCTTACCAATTTTTGTTAACACCTCAAGCTTCCACACTTTGTAGGATTTCTTTTCATGGCTTCATTAAATGATAGAGGTTTAAAGATGATTGGCGAGTTTTTCTGAAGCAGCTTGTTAGGATGTATGATACAGAACTTTTTGCTATGCCATTCTTTTAGATGATTCTTATTACACATGTTTTCCTATCTGGAATTTGAGAAATATCTTATTGCAATTGTAATCTTGTGTCTTGCTAAGGTAATATAGTTTTATCTTTGACAGGTCAACGATAAATTCTAGTGGAGAGGAAGCAAATAGAGGCCAACCAGGGTTGGGCGTGCCAGTGTATCAACCAGATTCATCTGGGTATGATGTTTTTGGAGAAATGCTTTTCTTTTAAGTTCTATCAGGCCATAGCATCTTGAGATTATTTGATACAGTATTCATTGGGTTTAAAGGGATGCAAAATGTTAACAACACCATTGTTATGGGAAGAGATGGATATTGAAATAAAATAAAATAAAATGTTTCTATTTCCACTCATAATTCCTAAGTAGTAAATTGTTTCTTCTGCTATAAGACAATACAAATAGAAGCAAGATTAGACAAATTTTCTTCATATTTGATGCAATAGGTACAATATGTATAAAGAATGTACAACTTGAGGATTAGAATAACTGAGCAACAATAGGAATAGCTAAAAGAGCTCAAAATTGTCTATGCAATATAAAAAAAATGGCTCTGGGGAGAGGAAAGCAAGAATGGTGATCATGATAGGGCAGAGCAATCTAACTATGGTAATCAATGTCATGCCCCCGCCTAAACATTTCCATTAAATAATATGCCCATCAAGATTATTAAACAAATGCAGGAAGATATTAGTCAACAGGTAAGAGGATAGCTATCCATAATCAGTAGTTATAATGAGGTGATTCTTTAACAGCAGCGATAATACAGAATAAATAATAATTGACTATAAGGTCAAGAAAGTCAAGAAGCATCCAAAGGGTTACGACTATTGGAGTAAACGGGGTATGTTAGACTATTGGAGTAAACGGGGTATATAAGAATATAAATCAAGGGAAAGGAAGGACAATTGAGTGGATATAATTATATATTTTTCTTTCATGTAGTATGATTCAATAATTCAGCAATTTTGACAATGAACCCCCCTTAGATTTGAAATTCAAGGACGAAGATCCCTAATTTCTAAATGAAGTGAGTGGACGAAAATCCCCAACTTTAGCAAGAATATTTTATCACATTTGTACAAAGGAAGTAGCTGCAAACTATAAGAAGGATTACAACAGATATTCAAAATAAAATTTATACTTCAAAAATCATATTATTAATTTTAAATATGAAGCATATATCAAAACTATAAAATAATATTTGTAATCAATTATTGCAAAAGCCCTTTTGTGAGTATGGGATATTTATTCAAAGAAAAAATACGAAAATTCTAAAATAGGACACACAATCAACTCAAGAAGTTGCAAATGGTAAGTATTGATCAATTGTGCCTATAGCCCAATCGATTTCCATTGAACTAATTAACTTGATGACAATGTTAGTTGTGGGATACATAGCAACATGCATTTTCTATGTAAACTAAGAATGTGATGTGATGTTGGCAAGGTATGTCATGGATTTCATATGTAAAAGGGCTTTTTGTTGTAATCCTCAAATCATGAGATATGCATCTTTGATATCCAAAATGTCTCAAAGCTGATGGAAACCCCTTTCATTTTCTAAATAAGTAAGAATGATTCCACAATTCTATATTTTGTGGATGTTAGATTTTGTAGCTGTAGTGACAATCAACTTTTGGATGAGTTATAAAGGGTAACCAAATCTTTTATTCTGTAGGGAAAATGGATGATATCACACATTTAGCTATCCTAGAGCAAAATGTGCAATTTTGGATGCAAGATTGGTTCTTCGATGAGGTCATTCTCCATCCGATGTCTCTTGGATGAGCTCTATGTAAAAAGGCTTTATATGCATCAATGGAGGTGATATTCAATTATTCACTATACATGACTTGAAATTGATATCATTCTTTAACATATATGAAAATGAAGTATTGATAAGAATTTAGTGATAAAGAGATCTCTATTTTGAAATTAAAGGTGTGAAGTAGAGTTGTGGTCGTGGGTATAGAGGAATTTGTTAAAATGCCTCCCTAAAGAAATTGTGGTGGGAGAAATGCAATTGTTATAGAAGAGTGTTTAAGAGCTGTCCAAAGACAAATTAATGCACTGTGAGAGTAAATGTAGAGAGGATTAGATCTTAAAAGATAAGAAGAAAGTGAAGATGAAGCATAATCGAAAGAGTAGTTCCAAGAAGAACAAGATGCTACAAGAGATCTTTAGCAAGTTAGTTTCTTGAGGGCCCTTTCCAAGATTGGAAACAAAGCCAAAGATTGAAGGTCCTGCCTATTTCAGAAGTCTCAATCCAAAAGAGTTAATTGTTTGGATAAATGATATCGAGGAAATTTCAAGTATGAAGATGTAGAAGATCCCAAGAGGGTCAAATTTGCAAAGACCAATTTGAAAGGTCATACCAAAATTTGGTGGAAAGAGGTACAACTACAAAGAAGCAAAAAAGGAAAAGGAAAGATCACAAGATGGGACCAGTTGGTGGAGAAGTCAAAGAAATTGTTCATTCTTGTTGATTACAAGATAAAGTTGTTGAAGAAGATGCAAGGTTTCAAGCAAGCAAGCAAGTCTGTTAAAGGATACACGAAGGAATTTTACAAAATCATAATCAAAATAGGTCATTTTGAGGCCAACAAGGAGAAGGCGACTTGTTACATTAACGAGTTGAGATCGGGTATCCAAGAGGAGTTGAGTTTGTTTATAATGTCTACCTTATAAGATGCTTACTTATCAGTTTTCCACGAAGATAGAAGAGAAGGTGAAAAGGTCATGGTGGAAAGACTAGTGAAAGATGCTATAGAGGCTGGCATGAAGATTAAAAGAACAATGATAAAGCTAGTACTAGTTAGAACCAGAAAGGAGACAATGCTTGTCATCCTTGTGACCAAAATAATGGTGAACATAAAGGAAGAGGATTTGGAAGAGAAGGCTTTTGTGGAACTTGTTTTCAATGTGGAGAAGGGCATTGAGCATATGAGTGTTTACAACACCAAGGACATACAAATATAAGATTCAAAGTAATGCACAAGTTGCACGTGTAGATGAAGATGCTAAATTCGAGCATTTTGGAGATTCAAAAAGAGGGGAGACTCTTGTCATTAGGGGAGCATTGTTAAATGAAGAAAAAGAACCAATCCAAAGGAAGAGTTTATTTTGCACAAGGTGTAAATGTGGAGATAAATGTTGTGATGATAGTGTAATCTAGTTTTAGAAGAGATAATTAGAAAATTGCAATTGGAGGAGGAAACATCCATATCCCTATGGAATTACATGGTTGTAGAAGGACAATAGAGCTTTGGTCGACGAGCAATGTTTATTTAAAGCTCAACATGGGAATTACCATGATGAGGTATTGTATGGCATCATATCTATGGATGCTTGTCATATCTTATAAGGGAGGCTATGTAATGTCCCCATTTTCATGAGCATCAGAGTTTGAGGGATTAGCCTATTATTCTGTCCCTCGTAGGCTAATGCGGTTGGTTAGAGGGTCCTTTGAGGGATGCATCTTCTTCAGTGTCCAGGGTTTTGCAGGTTTGGCTTTCGTTTGAGGTCTCCAGGACTCCGTATGTAGTAATTACTATTTATAGTAAGTCTTGAGGATGTTAGTGAGGGACCCCTGCTATTTTTAGAAATGGGGTATGGTCGTATGCAGCTTTGATCATGTCAGTCTCCAGTTCAGACGGCGTGCAGAGATGATGAGTAATAATGGAGATATTAATATTTATTTGGTTAAAATAAATATTAATAGTTTTGAGCTTTTATTGTAAAGTTATAATATAATTTTATATTATAACT
>MU223964.1:2235481-2260542 GCA_018584345.1 Thuja plicata | reverse complement strand
AATAACCTCCGGATAGTGAAAATAGTTTATAATAATTCGAGACCTTTCCAACGAGCCCCCATACATAGGTATATGTGCCCAAATCCATCAGTTATCCCCTTATTACTCCGAAATGGCTATATAAATATCCTTATTATAAATTATTTAATTACCAACTTCGGAAATATGAAAATATCTCCCCTTAAGTTTCTGAAAGCCCAAATCAACCAAATAAATATGAAACTGACCATGTCACCTGTCTGTGACTGATATCGGACGAGATGGGTCAACTGGCAGTCCCTTCCCTAAAATCTAGGGATGCTCCTAGAAGTTAGGAAACCAATCCTGTCGCACTAAAACTGACACCAACTGAAGGGTCCTAGAAGTTAGGAAACCAATCCTGTCGCACTAAAACTGACACCAACTGAAGGGTCATGAATAACCTCACGAGTGGCAACTGTCACGACCTCCTAAAATTTAGTGATATCCCCAAAAATCCAGGAATTGCTCCAAACTGGCTCCAAACTGCCTGTAAAGCCAAAATCTGATCATTGTATGCACTGAGTGAGTCCCTATCCATCTCTGCTAGCCTACAAGCCTAGACTCCAATGATAGGCCAACTCCCCCGTCTCTGATGTCCACTCTAGAAAGGGGACATGACAGATTCTCGTTACTATGGTCTATACACACACACACACAAAGCTTGAACCCGTATGTGCTCTCGAATTTGGATGACAGGCTTGCAGAAATATAGGTAGGGTTGTTCTCTGTTTCCTTTTTCATGCAGAGACAACCTATAGGTTATTATAAATTCTCCTCTAAGTTTTCTATATAATTGTATTTTCAGGATTTGGTACATTCATTCTACTCTTGCTGATTCGTTCACAATACTTTTATGTTTTCTGCTATGGCAGATGATAGGCAACAACAAATGTCTATTGAAAAAGTTAACATTTGAAGTTCTTTGTTTCCGGCATGAAGACCGAATAAAAATGAAGTCAAAGAAGCCCAAAACCTTACAAAATACTTGTAAAAGTATGAATGAAACAACATGTTTTCAATTTTGTAGTGTAACCCGGGGAGGCGCACCCAGCCCAAAACTCCGGAGTACCTGGTACTGGGACATCCCCGGGACGGGTACTTTGCGTATCAGAGTACCCCCGCCGCCTCTCAAGCACCGGCGTACCGCAGCCGCACCTATCCCTGCACCCCTTTGGTACTCCGAAACTCGGCTAGTTGGGTACTTCGAAACTCACCGAAACTTGGGTACTCCGAAACTCGTCGAAAGTCCGGAGTACCGAAACTTGGGTACTCTGAAACTTGGCTAGTTGGTGTTACTTCGGCGGAACTTGACCATGAGGGGTCTAGTATTTCTAGTGATGAGGACTTTGGCTAGGGGGATGATTAGAGGCCTCCCTTCCTTACATTTTGACATGATTTTGTACTCATTTTGATATCGATCACATGATTCATATCATGCTACTCATTGTAATCATGATCATCTTTATGATAGTTGAACAATGAATTTTGAATCTTTGATAGAACTAATATAATTTTATCATTATGTTACTATGTTGAATGTTCAATGGTTCTAGTTCGTGTTGCGATTTTGCCATGTTCAAGTATTTCAAGATTCCAAGAACCAATTTGGTATGTTATATTGAAACATCATTTCATAATTAGCATTTCAAGTTCATTATGTATAGTATACAGCACGCCCACTCCCTCCCCCCCCGCCGTCCCGAAACTGAGGCCCTTTTTTTTCCCGTACCCGAAACTCGTCCCGGCGTCCCCCCGTCCCGACGTACCCCCGTGCCGGTGTTACACTGAATTTTAGTAAAGTGTGCCTAATTTTACATTAAGTGCATCTTAAACATAACCTGAAACGCAGTATACATACATAAAGCTTGAAGCTATATGTGCTCAGGAATTTGAGACAATAGGCTTTCATAAACACAGAGTGGGCGGTTTGGCATCATTTTCCTTGGCTGTATGGTGCATCCAATGTGAAGGTGACACAAGTAGTAAGGTAGAGGCAAATCCATTCTGAGAAAATGTATGCACCTGTGAAGACATGTTTTCAGTTCTAGTAAAGTGTGCCAAATTTTACATTAAGTGCGTCTCAAACATAACCTAAAATGCATTATATATATAGTGTGTGTGTGTGTGCACACACACACAAAGCTTGAACCCGTATGTGCTCTGGAATTTGGGACGACAGGCTTGCAGAAATACAGAGTAGGGTTGTTCTCTGTTCCCTTTTTCATGCAGAGACAGCCTATAGGTTATTATAAATTCTCCTCTAATTTCTCTATATAATTGTATTTTTAGGATTCGGTATATTCATTCCACTCTTGCTGATTCCTTCACAATACTTTTCTGTTTTCTGCTATGGCAGATGACAGGCAACACCAAATGTCTACTGAAAAGGTTTTAACATTGGAAGTTCTTTGTTTCAGGCATGAAGACCAAATAGAAATGAAGTCAAAGAAGCCCAAAACCTTACAAAATTCTTGTAAAAGTATGAATGAAGCAACATGTTTTCAATTTTAGTAAAGTGTGCCTAATTTTACATTAAGTGCATCTCAACCATAACCTGAAACGCAGTATACATACATAAAGCTTGAAGCTGTATGTGCTCAGGAATTTGAGACGATAGGCTTTCATAAACACAGAGTGGGCAAAATAGAGGTGAATTGAAATATTCAAGGAAAAATCTGCAATATAACGTTTCTGTGAGTGCCCCATGAAAGGCCAACTAGTTTTCATGAAGTCAAAGATTGCAATCAGTATGTAATGGCACGTGCCATATAGGAAGCAACCCTGCAGCGTCCTTAACAGAGGTGGTGGAAGTGGTGGTGTTGTGGGGGGATGTTTCCCCCAAGTCCCCAAGTCTTGGAAATGTCTCCCTACAGGGGACACAGGCTTTTTTGGGGAGGGGACATGTCCCCGTGGAACACTGTGTCAAAGAGTCTTTTCACAATTAAGTTTCCCCTCATCTCTTGTGTGACCTCTGCCATAAGTGGCTAGTTTGCGCTAGGATCCATTTCCCAGATCGCCAGAGTTTCAAGTTTGGGACTGAAATCAGACCCACATATTGCCTTTTCTGCGTCTTCATTTGTTGCAAAGACCTTTTCATTTTGTCTTCTGATTGCATCTATAAGGCGAGTGCAAAGCATATATACCAGTCACGGAGAAGGAGAATGCCACTTTCTCTCCCCATTCTCCTGCCTTCCTCATATTTAGAGGGATCCATACCCATCTTATAACCTAGCTCAATTTTTCTGAAAATTCCTTTCCTTTTATCCTTATAAGAAAACCTTTAAATTCAAAAGTCTTTATAGAATCACCATCAACAAAAAATGGAGCTCAAGCCAGTGTTTTAATGTCTCCAAGATCATTTCTGCTGACCTCCCTATGCATATCCTCCCTGTCATCTGGTTTTGGAACAGCTTCCACTCTGGGAGGTGATGGCATAGGTTGATTGACCTCTTGTTCTTCAGGAGCATTGCTTTGCTTTCTCACCATACCTCTGATTCTTCTTTACCCTCAACCATAATATAATCAACCAATCATGGTGGTTCAACTTTTCCCCTCTTAGGTGGTTGCTCCCGAGCCATCATAGATGCAGGGGAATTTTGTGCTGATTGATCTGTTTCTAGTTTTCTGCAGTGGCAGATGACAGGCAACACCAAAGGTCTACTGAAAAAGTTTTAACATTAGAAAGTTTTTGTTTCAGGCATGAAGACCCAATAGAAATGAAGTCAAAGAAGCCTAAAGCTTTACAAAATTCCTGTAAAAGTATGAATGGAACAACTGAAACAAGGCGAAAAATAGTGTGATATTGGGATCAAACAGCTTGGAATAAGATATAGCCAAATTGTGCTTCCTCGTGACAGTGTCTTTTCCTTTGTCCCAGTGGATTGAACGCATACCAGATGATATAGCTTTCAAAACATTATTTGTAAAGTTTGTTTCTCTACCCACCACGATTGTGGAAAGCTATAACTTATACTCTTTATGCGCATCACGTTTTTTCTTTGGTCGACTCCGTCAGTTTTTTCACTTGTCTGTCAGCTTTTTTCACTAAAGACATTGTGTTTTTTTGTTTTATTTGCATTTTGACCTAAATATTTGCCGGAGATGTCAAACTTTTTGCGGGAGACTTCATGAGATTTCAGGCCCTGCACCCTGTGCACCCAGCTGACCCTGGAAATGTATTGGAGATGGCAGTCACAGTCCCGGGGACATGTCCTATAGGTCCAGAGATGTGTCTCACGGTAACTCTGCTTAGGAGATTTCAAGTAATCAGGTAACCCTGCTTAGGAGATTTCAAGCAATCAGTTGGAACAACCAACAGGTTAATAAGGTAATTTATTTGATTTCATCGTTCTAAGTGGATTGGGGTGGGAAAAGGGTAAGTATTAAATAAATAGTCCACATTTATTTTATTTTTGTAGGTTAGGGCTATGAAGGTAGGATTTAATTAAAAAATATTGATTCATCTAATTAAAGACAAGCTATAGGGGAATAAGGATAAAGGATGGATTATTTTAAATTTATATAAATGATTAATATTTTTTTAATTAATGCTTGGAATAGGATAAAGTTTGGTGTGGTTAGGTATGGGCTACTTTAGGTGTCTACAATTCCAACTTGGTCCTTTTTTCATTAGGGATACTAGACATCTGAAAGCATAAAGATGTGTATCTTGAGGCTCCTTAGTTTGGGTGCTTCCTCTAGTGTCTTGTTATTCAATGTGCTGCAAGGACATTTGTTAAGAATACAGACAGGTATAAGACGTGTTTCTGCTTAGAGACACATGTGTAGATCTATGTCATGGATCATAGATTTAGCTGCCTCTATGATGGATTTGTTCTTTTCCTTTGCAACCACATTTTTTTGAGGGCTTTAGGGTAATTTTAGCTTCTTTTTGATTCCTACTTCACTCCATTGTCAGACTTTAATACCTTGATATTCCTCCCTATTTGATCTTCAACCAGAGCCTTAAATCTCTTGAAACTTTTTGGTTTCCTCACCCTTCGTCTTCATGAAGTGAATTCAAGGCTTCCTTGAGGAATTATCAATAAAAGATGCACAGTAAATGTTAGCTGATAAGGAAGTTGAAGACAAGGGTCTACATTCATCTTTGAGTGTTATTAAATCAAGAATATTCTTTGTCTATGCTTGCTTCCAGGAAAATCAGCTTTACATGCTTGCCAATAGCATAGTTCCTCTCAATCTTGAAGTCAGGCAATCGTTGCACCATGTCCTCTAAGATTGGCAATGCTACATAGTGCAAGTGACCTAGTCAAAAGCTCAAGTAAGTTGTCACATTCACACATTAGATCTCTCATAGCATCTTGCAATATTTATATACCACACTCTTGAACACCTCCGATCAACAATTGACCAAGATTCAAACACATCTTCTGAATGAAAACTTGTTAATCATCAAACTCATTTATATAGTTTTGAGATTGTCTATACTGAAATTGAAAAAAGATTTTTAGTTAAGCCATGTGCAAACAAAACACTAGTAAGCTCAAGGATATCGCTTGATATAAATTGGAATGAGATAGTTTCCAGTTTTGCAACTGGATATGTGGCATCTTCACCAAGTTCAACTTGCATGCTTTCCTCTTGAAGCTTGTGGAAGGCCTTCTTGTTAGAGGTAATATGTATGGAGGCTCCACTATTTACATGTTAGATGATGCCACATATGATGTTAGATGATATGCATGAGATCAGCTTGGATGAAAGCTCATCTTCTCCAGTTGATGCTTTTGCACTCCCCACAATTGCTTCTGTTGTTGCTGCCTCCCCTTTCCCTTTTTCTCATGACACCAAGGAGAAAAGTTCCCAAAAGCACTTAATGTGGCTCAAGTCATTTTATTGTTTAGAGAAACATAAATCATCTTTTTTTTTTCATTTGACCCTTCTTGATTTTCCTTTCTTGTTACCTTTCTTCATCTTGCTGTTGACGGTAAGATTTTGCTATTCTCCCCTCTTGCAATAGTCAGTCTTTTTTTTTTTGAATGAAGTCATCCTGCAACTACTCAAAAGTTAGAGGCTGAATCGGGAAAAAATACCACAGACAAAAGGTAGTTAAGAAAAGAACCCATTAAATGTAATGGGTACTAGCTATGCACCCCTTGACCTCCTTCCCAATTGTTGTAACATGATTCCATTTAGAAATCTTCATCTAGCCAGCCATGGTATCTGTCTTGCTTATTTGTGTCTTGTTTATCCGTGTGGTTCTAAGATTAGTTCACCACAATATCTTTTGATTGATTTTCTCACTATGACATAAAGTGGCCACAACATCAAACATGTTCTTTCCAATGGTCTTTTTGGCGATGTGAGGGATCAAATGATCCTTTATAGAATCAAGGATGACATGTTTAGCTTTAGCTATGTTCTTATGATTTGCCAATGTGGAAGTGTCTATCTCGATATTTGAGATTGAAGGTAGTCATGTTTGTAGGATTTCTAGAAAGATTATTATGTCTACCCTAGATAAGCTTAAGAAATAAGATGTGAAAGGGACCTAATAGTGGATCTAGATTGGTAATACTATCATCCACACCAACACCCCCTCTTAAGTGCAACTTACAGGGGGCAAAAAATATGCAAAGATGGGGACTAATAGGCCATGTTAGGTACCTCAGTATAAATGCATCATAATCTCTCACAAATAGTGAAAAGGAGAAAACCCAGTGTGACAAAAATCCTCCCCGAAAGATGAGCAATAAAAATGCTCTCAAAAGGATGAGAAGGATAAACCTCATGTGAGGATAAAGTCCCCTCCATAAGAGAGAATGGAGAAGGTCAAGTGATCACCGTTGGAAAAAACATCCTGCACCTCCAAGAGAGCTCACAAATGATGATACGTACTGTTAGTGAATGGTTGGTGAGATATTTGCAATCTGCTTTGATACCATGTAAGATTTCTAGAAAGATTCCTATGTAATAGTGGAACTAGGTAGGTAATACCCTTTTCACTCCAACAAAAAATTGTTGCATTGGAATATTTTGCTAATTTACTTTGTTTTTGGATTTGATTGTGTTTGAGTTTTTTATCAACATTCTGTGATCCATCATTAGGATGTTAGATAGACTTAGGAGAAGAAAAATGATTAATTGCAAACTCAAATTGAGTAAAAAGAGAAGGGAAAGGAAGGGGAGAGGTGGGTTCACATGTGGAACAATTAAAAGGAATGTCAAACGAAGATAGAAAACAAAAAGCAATAAAATATAACATCATTTTTAAGACAAGTATATCGAGCATCTAAGACCTTAAACAAAAAACAAAAGAACCATGGAATATAACACCAATTTTTAATGCTTTAGATTTGCTTAGGTATAATTAAACTTGTTTTGAAAATGA
Organism: Thuja plicata; assembly: GCA_018584345.1. NCBI lineage: Eukaryota > Viridiplantae > Streptophyta > Pinopsida > Cupressales > Cupressaceae > Thuja > Thuja plicata. Next base: position 2,253,173 of record MU223964.1, on the reverse strand, counting down.
TGCTATATTTTGCTTGTTAATGGGCCTAAATGGGTTAATCCATTTGTCTCAAGAGTTAGCTTTGACAAAATGGAGTGCCCCTAAAGAAGGTTGGGTGAAAGTGAATTTTGACGGGTGCTTCTAAAGGGAACCTGGGGTTCTTAGGAGTGAGTTGTGTAGCTAAGGATTGGAATGGATGTTCTTTGGCTTGGAGGACACAAAATTTGCTCCAGAAACAAATAATATAGTATAAGTTAAGGTGTAATGTCCCCAATATGGAGCCAAGGGATTAATAAGGGTATAAAATGATTAATTAAATAAGAGGCCAAAAAGCTATAGTCCCAGCAAATATTATTATAATTATTCATTATGGGGCCACTCCTTAAGTTCCTATTTTTCAGTCATAGGAGGGGGCCCAGTTTTAAGTGACCATCGATCCGATTTTGCAAATTAGAATGTTTCTTGCGAAGTGGTCTTCCAATCTAGAAACGTGTAAAAATTTGCTTTTTGAGGCGCTGCGGTCTTTTATAAGGAATCACATGTAGAAGAGGTCATTCTTGGTTATTGCTATTATTTTCTTTTCTCTATGATCTGCAAATTGGAACGCAATATCCTTTCTCAGGACGAGACCCCTGGAGAAAGCCATACCTCTGGACGAAACCCCAGAAGGTCCTCTGTAAGTAATTTCAGCAGTACGTTTCTGTAACAACGATTGGGAATGTTGGTTTTATTGGCGATTTCGGCTGCAGCTAGGCAAGAACGAATTCATTCAGTCATCAAGGTCTGACAGAGAGATCTTAGTGCAACCGTATTTTATCTAAACTTCTGAGCATCAAGTCTGTAAATCTGATTGGATATGATATGCACAATGGTATTGTTATGGAGTCGGTTCTGGTATGATCATCACATACTATTGTTGTTCAGTTGTCCTTTGTAATAAATCTCTTATAAATAGCATGGCGTTTGCTCCTGTGAAACTATGCAAGAGAAGTTCTACTCAAGCATGCAATTAATATTCTATTTGCAATTGTCTAATTCAAATAAGAGTTGTATATTGATTTATGAAATTTGTATCTGTGTGTGAATTTAGCAAATTTCGTAGCTTAGGATATTTCAGTGGTATCAGAGCATAGTGCCCCTGCTAGCTTGTGAAGGGTTCAGTTGCATGTCAAGATTTTTCAGTTGTATGTTATAGATTTTCAGTTGCATGTCAGTTTTTTTTAGTTGCATGTCAGCTTTTTTTGTTGCATGTCAGTAATTATGGTTTCTTTTTGCTCCTAATCCAATGCGTGTCAGTAGAAAGTGGTGTTGGCAAGTGATATTTTTGGTATGGTATGAGACACTTATGGGTTGTCATTTATGGCAACACATCTAATATATTGATCGCTTGGAATGAAGTTCAGTTTTGGAGATACAGTCTTCAAAATGACTAAGTACAGAAGCAGAAATACAAAGTATAACAGTATCGTTTTGGATAGCGAAGATCGAGTACGATGTTTTATGACTAGCGAGCTTAGAGGAAGATACTATGGAGTATGTATGACATTCACTTAAGATCGATTTGGTTTTGGTGATGATTACAGAGAGTTAGAGAGATTTGAAGACATGCGCAAACAACAAAACAACGTAACAAAGCAGTTGAACAAGTGGCGATGATTTAAGGAGTATGTCGTGGACTCCTGACAAGCTAAGTTGGATTATGATTTTGGATAACCTATATTTTGGTTATGTAAGAGCGCCTACTTTGTATTTGCTCTTTACATTATTAGTTCTATTTTGTATTGAGAGCCGACTATGTGATAATAATTAAGAGAGCTGACTTGATGAAAAAGATATATATATGAACACTTTTTGTAAAGCGAAGATATGATATGAGAAAAGGAAGGATATGTATGTATGCGAATGGCACATGCGAGAGTAGAGGTTGACAGAGATCATTAAAGAGCTATGACTGGAACTATCTAAGCATTGAAGATGCTTGTTTTGTTCATTACTGAGAACACTTTGTAACTTAAGTTTTTGTTGTAAGAGCTGTAAGCTCAGTTGGCCCCTAACAGGGTGTTGTATACCTTTAACAAGGTTGTTATTCCTTTAACAAGGAAATGTACTATGTAATATTCAGCTCCTAACAGGGCTAGGTCTCCTAACATGGACATTATACTTTAGTGCATGCTTGTGGGTACCATCCCCATCGGGGTTTTCCCTTGGCCAGGGTTTCATCGACAACAAATAATGGTGTTATGAGTTCTTTGACTTGTTTATGTTCTTTTCATTTCAGTAAGCTTATGGTTTATTTGGAATTGGTTTAAGTTTAGTTTAAAGTGCTATAATACTGATTCACCCCCCTCTCAGTATTACTCAATCCTAACAAGTGGTTCTATGCATTCCAAAGGGTTTGAACCGCACAGGTACAATTCAAGAGGTCGTTTTGGACAACAAGTGGAAGGGATTGGAAGCAACCCAGTGGAAACAGAAATGGAAGAACTGGGAAATGAAATTGCTGCCACTAAAATTGCCAAGTGGTATAACAGATATCAAAAGAGGAAGAATCTTCTAACATTTTAGGAATATTAAAATTCGTTAAGGTTGGCTATTCCTGTGTATGAGGAGGTTATCAAAATCTTTGACGAATACTAAAGTGAACCCGAAGAAGGTTACCAAATCATTTGATAGGTACTATGTAAGAAAAAGGAAAGATGACTTGGATCCTGAGTTAGGAACACAATTAGAATCAAAAGAGGGCCAAACTATGTCTAGTCAAGAGGGAGTTGAAACTTCTGGAGACGAAAAGGTTAAAAGGCTTGAGGATTTTACTACAAAAACATGTTCTAAGTACCCAAAATCAAGGTAGTGTAGGGTATTGTCTTAAAGACAAATCAAATGGAGAAACTGAAATGAATGAGAAGCGTAAAGAGTTGAAGCCAGAAGGAGCATTTTTGAATGAAGAAAACTCAGAAGTTGCCATTGATGAAAGGATAGAAAAGAAAGAGGAATCAATTGCTTATGACTTGCAGCCTATGAATGATCACGGGAAGATAGAGGAATCAGAATTTCAAGTTGTAAAAAAAGATGCCTCAAGAGTAGACGATGGTGATGTCCAAGACCCATCAACCCAATTTTCACATTTCAGCTACATGCAAGGTATGACAGCCCATAATGAGATTGATTTCCCTTATTTTGTGCACATGATTTTATTGGAGGAATACCTTTTAAGATCATATGATGCATATTGTTGTAGAAGTTGTTTGTAGAGATTAAGAGGTTGCCTATCAAGAAGATCCTTCAATTTGATAATGTTTGGTTTGTCACGGAGAATTCACCAGGGAGTTGGTTGGCAAAAACATAACAGCTAAGAAGGTGCAGGTAAGGGAATAGGTGACTTTCAGCTGGACACACCTCATAGACCAGTTCTTGTGAAGAAGCAACTTACCTTGGAGGGAGATGCAATAAAGGACAACAAAAACACCTTGAAGAGGCAGGACCATGATTCTGATTTCCTAAGTTTGACCAGCAATCCTTTGTCCACATGAGGTTTTCATTGAGGACACTCAAGAGTGGATTGATAAGTATAAGGCAAAGGTTGAAAATTCTGATTGCTTACATTCTAATTTTGTATCAGTATTTGAAGAGGAGCACAAGGAAAATGATTCTACTGACTGTTGTGTTGGTAATCCTTTGATTGAGCATAGTGTTGGGGTAACTTCAAAACATGAGTTTTGTTGGAAGGATCAAGGGAGACACAAAGGTCTTGAAGAAGAACTATTTCTTGCACACTTACAAGTATTCATAGAAGTTTTGGTTGCAATGAAATCAAATTACCTCCACCTACTTTCGGGTAGAGATCATCTCTTTCATCTTGATGAGATATATTTAGGTGCATTAAGAAGGGAAGAAAATGAAGTTGATAAGATTACTGTGGACTTTTTGAAGGATGCTCAACTGGCCCTTCAAGAATCAGAAAATCAAGTGGATGAGTTTTGCTTTGAGTTGAGTTTGACACATACTTCATTGTTTGAAACAAAATTTCAGTCATCTATAGTAGGCACATCCAAAGAGAAACAAGTCAATATGAAGATTAGTAGCCACATGGATGAAGAATTTGTAGGACCCCAACGTGGATTTTATAGAGGAGAAGACAAAGATATAGCTGGCAACCTTGGGACAAAAGTTAAGAAAGGTGGGACTCGGATTTCAGCTGGAAACATCTTTTGAACCAGTACTTGTGGATGACAAGCCACTCGTGAAAGGAGAGATGATCAAGATCGATGAAAACATCACACAAAGGCATGATGAAAGGACTAATCTCGTGAATTGGAACATTAGTCCCTTACCTATGCAGAATTATGGGTAGGCAGCCCTTACACATGAAAATGATAATGTTATGGGGTCTTCCAAGGTTGGCACTCAAGGCTTGAGGCTCAAACATGAGGCATTTGTCAGGGATCCACCTCAGAAGAGGCCTGAGTTTGTATATTATAGCATGAAAGATGTAAAGAAGACACAAAGTATGTGTGATGGATGACTACAAAAGCTAGGGAGGAAGAGTTGTTGGCTGTCCAAGCAAAACAACACTTAGAGGAGGTCAAGAAACGCTGCAACCTTATAGATCAAGCAAGACAACGAAGAGAAGCCTATCTTCAAACACTATTTCTTCCAAGGGAAGAAGACATGGTGGGGGAGCATACAAGGGATGATCCTCTTGAGTTGTGCAAGCCAGAAGAACATTCAGATTTGTGTGGACATGGAAAGAGTTATGTTTCAGAAATTTCAATTTGTATACATCATGAGGATCAAGAGTTACTTCTTTTGGAAAGTCCATTGAAAGCTCAAGTCATGGAATTGGATAGGGTAGTTGAGTCTACATTGCATGGACCAAACAACAATGTGAAACATGCATGTGTAGATAGAGACATGGGTGGTTCAAATTTGGTTGGACACTTAGCTAACCATGGAGAGTTTAAGGAGTTTACTTGTGTTGAGGTACAAACCTATCATGATGGTGATTCCCTGATAGAGTTAGAGACTACCTTAATTCCAGGACTTGTGACACCTGTCATGGAGACAATTGCCTTTGATTGGTATGTACTTGGAGAAGGGGAGTCTCAACTGGCCTATGAACTAAGGTATAGAGAAGTTGTCACAGAGATACTTGGTTTTGAGTTGCAAATGTTTAGGTTTCAGTTGGGTTACGATCTATGGTATGCGCATGAGTATAAGGACAGAAGTGTTCCAATCCTAACTCATGGAATATTAATACACACTTTGTTGATTAATGATTGCTCTACATTGCTGAACATGGATTTTTTTGGGAGTACTTCAAGGACAACTGTTGGGTTTTGTGGAGAAACATGGGTCATCCCTTTATTGTCGGGAGTTGGCATATTTCAGTGGTATCTAATGGATCAAATTTTGATATATTCAGTGCCTTTTTAAGTTCTACAACTTCCTCAACATCTATTATATGTTCTTCAGCCCTTGAACCATATCTTGGTGTAGTCATTATGCTTAATGACATTGCTAATCTAGATTCATCTGTGTATAGGGATACTCATGTGGGGTCATATACAAACATTGTTCCAACTTATGATAGTGGTTTTGCACTTTCGTTGACTCAATTCTTCACTCACAAGAGTACTTACAAGTTTCTGTGGTGTGTGGTTTGGTTTGAGGCACTCCTATATTGGGATTATGTTAGTGTGCTTTAAAGTCTTGGGTCTTATCATGCTTACATTAGTTTAGAGCAATGGAGATTCGAAGAAGATGCACCAAGATTTCCTTGGGATCCAGGAATTAAATAGTGTACTTGATACTAATCAAATTTGAATCTAGTGATTGCTTGGGGGAAGCAATCTCGAGGTGGGAAGATTTGTAATGTCCCCAATATGGAGCCAAGGGATTAATAAGGGTATAAAATGATTAAAATAAATAAGAGGCCGAAAAGCTATAGTCCCAGCAAATATTATTATAATTATGGGGCCACACCTTAAGTTCCTATTTTTCAATAATAGGAGGGGGCCCCAGTTTTAAGTGCCCATCGATCTGATTTTGCAAATTAGAATGTTTTCTGCGAAGTGGTCTTCCAATTTAGAAACGGGTGAAACTCTACTTTTTGAGGCGTTGGGGTCTTTTATAAGAAATCACATGCAAAAGAGGTCATTCTTGGTTATTGCTATTATTTTCTTTTCTCTATGATTTGCAAATTGGAACGCAACATCCTTTCTTAGGACGAGAACCCCAGAGAAAGCCATACCTCTGGGCGAAACCCAGAAGGTCCTCTGTAAGTAATTTCAGCAGTATGTTTATGTAACAATGTTTGGGAGAGTTGGTTTTATTGGCGATTTTGGTTGCAGTTGGGCAAGAACGAATTCATTTAGTCATCAAGGTCTGACAAAGAGATCTTAGTGCTGCTGTATTTTATTTAAACTTTTGAGCATCAAGTTTGCAAATCTGATTGGATACAATATACACAATGGTAACGTTACGAAGTCGGTTCTGGTATAATCATCACATACTATTATTGTTCAGTTGTCTTTTGTAATAAATCTCTTATAAATAGCATGGCGTTTGCTCTTGTGAAACTATGCAAGGGAAGTTTTACTCAAGCATGCAATTAATATTTTGTTTGCAATTGTCTAATTCAAATAAGAGTTGTATATTGAATTATGAAATTTGTATCTGTGTGTGAATTCTGTGAATTTCGTAGCTTAGGATATTTCATAAGGCTACTTTTCTTAGGGTCAAACCAGCAAAGAGGCTTTTGATCCTACAAGTGCATCTTGAAGGCGACTCTTTCATCATTATTAATGCAATCATAAAAGGTAGGTCAGAGGACTGTGTTGGTGATTATTTTGTGACACCCCTCAACACAATAAAATACCAAAGGGCACTCTATCCTCTCTCAAACAAAATCTTCAATGTGCTAAACGATGTGATCACAAAGTCGACTCCGAGGTTCCTAATGTGAGTAATTTGCTTTTCACGATAGACTCAACTTGGCTTGATGTAATTCTGGAACCAAGGGGACATACATAATTGTTCTAGGATGTTAACCCAATTCCAAGTTTTGCCAACTTCCTTCAACACTTTTTAATTCAAATGATATTCCTTTGAGTTCTCTGGACTTATACAAAAAAATGTTTGAAAATAAAATGCAAAAGAAGAGGGTTTTAGGAAGATAATTCTAATCCTAAACTAATCTTATGGACTAATCGTATGAATTCAAGAGACCAATGCTGCAGAGGTGAAATCAAACCCATCTTTGCTTTGCGAATTTCAACAACTCCACAAAGACGATGTAGTCTTCTTAGGTATTTAATAGATTTTCACATCACTCATGTTCACCAACACTTTGAACAATGAACAAAGTAATAGAAGTTAAGTTTATCATTCAAAAGTTTAGGCTAACCTTGCACTACAATTGAAAATCATCCAATCATACAAGGTATGAACTTAACAATCTCACCATAAGCAATACAACCAATTCTTCATTCATTTGCTACTAACTTTGTAAAACAAATCTATTCTAGCGAGAAACAAGCAACCATGCTAACTTGCAAAAGAGGACAAATATCCACCAAACTTCAATGAACTTTGTTTATTCCTTAAGAAGTATTGCTGCAATAATTTCTTCAAAATCTCTAACAAATGAAATGAGAAGGGTTTATATAGGCACCCAAAAACATATTATGTTAAAAACTTGATTGTATCAATAGAGATCGAATGATCTATATATACAAAAGAATGAAACAATGTTTCCTTAAGAAATGATCGTAAAGAATAAAAACTTTCTATTCTATCTACAAAGAAGTAAATACTAGAAACATTCTAATATTTATAGGATATTTACAAACAGATTAAGATAACTATTAATAGCATATAAATAATGATTTAATACCCTCCCTTAATGGTTAATCTATCCACTACACCAAGCTGTCCTCTGAATTTGGAAAACTTTTTTGGACCAAGAGGCTTGGTGAGAATGTCTGCAGTCTTATCCGCTGTAGGAACATATGCAAGTGTATTGTCCCGTCTTCAACCAATTGCCGAATATAGTGGCAGTGAATATCGACATGCTCGGTTCTTTCATGGAAGACTGGATTCCGTGCTAACTTTATAATGCTTTTGTTATCAACAAACAAAGTTGTCAGGCCTGCTGGTGACATCTGCATATCCCTAAGCATTCGACGAAGCCAAACAACTTCACACCCTGCCTTAATTGTTTCTCTGTATTCGGCCTCTATAGAGGAGAGAGAAACGACTTGCTGCTTCTTACTGGTCCATGTGATGGCACCAGATCCCAAACTAAACACATATCTAGAAGTTGACTTTTTATCATCAACAGAGCCTGCCCAATCTGAATCTGTGAAACCACTAAGTCTAGGATTAGGACTTCGAGAATAGAGAATCCCAAAATCAGGAGTGCCCTTCACATAACGAAGCACATGGTTGCAGCCATCCAATGATCAACCTTGGGAGCCGTCATAAACCGTGAAGCTGATATCAGGTCTAGTAGTAGAGAGATAGATGAGACTGCCTACTAGTTGCCTGTATGTAGTATCAGCAACTGGAGGAGAATCGGACTTGGCGGATAACTTCAAACCTTTCTCCATAGGTGTAGATGCAGGCTTGCAATCCTGCATACAAAACTTGTCTAACAGAGCCCTGGCATATTTGGATTGAGAAATGAATATACCAGAAGACTGTTGCCAAACCTCAACACCGAGGCAATAATGCACGAGGCCAAGGTCAGTCATATCAAAAGAGTGGCATAAATTTTGTTTGATTCCCTGAATCAAAGATGCCGAACTGCCAGGGATGATCAGATCATCCACATAAAGGACCAGAAGGATGATGTCATTGTCAGTAGTCTTGATGTACAAATTTGAGTACGAAAAAATCCTTTGGAAGCCTTGATCACTGAGGTACTTATCAATTTTCATGTACCATGCCTTGGGGGCTTGCTTCAAACCATAGAGAGCTTTCACTAGTTTGAGAACCTGGTGTTCTTTACCAGCAACCTTGAAACCAAGAGGCTGCGTCATGTAGACCTCTTCCTGTAGGTTGCCATTCAGGAAAGCACTCTTGATGTCCATCTGATGGACCTGCCAGCCAAACTGTGTTGCCATGGCTAGAACTAATCTGATAGTGCTCACTTTTGCTGTAGGAGCAAAAGTCTCCTCATAGTCAATGCCCTGATGCTGAGAGAAGCCCTTCGCAACTAGACGAGCTTTGTACTTATCCAAAGTACCATTAGACTTGTACTTAATTTTGTAGACCCATTTGCAGCGAATGGGTTTCTTCCCTGGTGGAAGATCAGAAAGGTCCCAGATGTGATTCTTCAGGAGGCTTTGGTGTTTAGAATTCATGGCCTGTTCCCACTCTGGAATGCCTTTAGCCTCTTAGTATGTCTGTGGTTCAAACACACTGTGAATGTTGGCCATGAGAGCAATATTGATAGTCTCTGTAGGCTTGCTCTTCTTCCGACCAGTTCTCCCCTCGATGAGCTCATCATCCCTAAGATCAGCTAGTGTTCTAGCCCACCTTTTAGGCCGGAGAGGAGGACCAACATTATTATTAGGCAATGCTCTATGATCAGGTTCCTCATCAGAAGAATCTGGATCAAACTCAAGAGAAGCATTTGCATATCTAGGTGAACCTGGAGGAGAGGTCAGAGGTGTCTATACACGATTCACCGGTACTACTGGAGCTACTTGAGCTGTTGGAGCCCTCCTAGGAGATGGACCTAATGAAAGGCAAACTCCCAAATCATGAGCCTTCATAGGTTGGTCTGTTGAATCAGGAACAGGAGAGACAGGCTTGAACGGTCCTTGCTGTTCATCAAAGACTACATCACGACTGTAACATGAGACGAGATGTCTCAATGTCGATCGAGCGATAGGCTTTGTGAAGACTATTGTATCCAGCAAGCATGAGTTTCTGGCTCTTGGCATCCAACTTGGTGCGAGACGCATCAGGGATCCAAACATAGGCAAGAGAGCCAAAAACCTTCAAGTGACTGATTCTGGGCTTGCTACCTAACCAGGCCTCTTTTGGAGTCTTGCCTTTGACCGCCACAGTGGGTGACCGATTCAAAAGGTAGACTGTAGTGTTAACTGCTTCCGCTCAAAATTTCTTCGGAACATGTTTGTGCTCAAGCATGGACCTAGCCATCTCAGTGATTGTTTTGTTCCGTCGTTCAACTACACTGTTCCATTGTGGTGTGTAGGGTGTGGTTAACTGGCGCTTTATGCCATGAAGATCACTGAAGCTAGAGAATCATTAGAACAAAATTCCCTCCATTATCTGTCCTAAGAGCAGTAATAGATTTCCCAGACTCTTTTTCGACTAGAGGTTTGAACTTTTGAAATACAATAAATGCTTCTGATTTCTTTTTAAGAAAATAGACCCACATTTTTCTACTGAAATTATCAACAAACAACAGAAAATACCTGGACCCAAGAACAGAAGGAGTGGCCATAGGGCCGCAAATATGTGCATGAACAAGTTGAAGTACCTGAGAAGCCCGCCATGAATCGCCAACTGGAAAAGGTGTGCGACGTTGCTTCCCAGCCTGACATGCATCACAAACTCCAAGCTGTTGAGTCAGAATCTCTAGCAATCTGAGGACAAGCTCGTCACAAGCAAGTTGAGAGAGATAGCGCACATTTAAGTGCCCATAACGCTGATGCCAAAGGATACTGACAGAAGACTGCCGAGCAGCCATAGCAAGGTCTTGAGAAGTACCAGAATCTGCAAGTCTGAAAAGACCGTGATCCTCAAGACCAATTGCAACAATAGACTGGGTCTCCTTATCAGTGATGGTGCACTGATGTGAATTGAAGGTGATATCTAGCTGTGGAGAGTGTTGCAACATCTTATTGACTGAGAGTAGATTTAGTTCCATCCCTGGAACGTGGTACACATCGAGGAACATGAGATTCCTCCCAGCAGACTGAATCTAAATGTTGCCTTTGCCAACAACAATGTACTCTTCTCGGCCACCAAAAATAACAGAGTCTGAATAAGGCTGGTAGTCAGTGAACCAGTCTTTGCGGTGGGTGAAATGTCGAGAGGCACTTGAATCAATGTACCAGGCGGACGAACTGACATGATCTGCTGGTCATTTGGCCATGAATTTTAAAATAGCATTCCTATTCTAATTTTTATTGATGAATTTTAGGCATTTTAACCTTCAAAAATCAGAAAGAAATGAGTTAAGATTGGAAATTTCATGAAATCTGCAGATAACATTCCTAAAATCTAATTTTCAAAAACTTAAGAATTACCCTCTTTCTATGGAAACTCAAGAAAAATCAGAGGAAAATCTTTTCTTTAGAACTGATTATTAGCGCTGCAAGCTTGAAGGAGGGTTTAGAAATCCATATTCTGCAAGTAATAAATGAATTTGATGTTGAAAAGCTCTTTGTTTCTCCATTCTACGATTTTGAATTGATTATTTCTTCCCTTCCTGCAATTTTGAGCTGAGAACTTCTTCCTTCTGCTAACTTTTTTTATTGATCAGTAAACGGCCGTAGCCAGATAATTTTATTAATATAAAATTTTGATACATTTTCCCCATTCAGTGCAGGCGCTGGTAGGAAAGAATGGGGTCAAGAAAACCTCCAGCCTTGCCCTGGACCAATGTCCTAAAAAGTACATATTCGAGAGGGTATACCCCCATTTTTACAAAAAGGAGAGCATTCATCCTTTACATCATACAATAATAAAAGTCTGATTACAAAACGTGGACCCAATAATGGGGTGTCCATAACAATCTTGCTGAGCATAGAGATTTTCGGTCGCTCCCTTGAGGCTGGGTAAAAGGTTGTGGTAATGAAGAAGGGCCTTGCTTATCCTATGCCAGTTTCCTAAACACCTCCTATAACATCTCGATTCTTGGCTAAGATCATTATTAGTAATGTTAAGCCCAAAAGAATATATATGTTAAAATAGCAAAAATGGAAATTTACTACTTACCATCGTTCCATAATCTGAAAGCTGCAAAAAAACTGTTAAAACCAGATATTGTCAAATCAACATTCAAGACCTGAGATGTTAGCTAAACCAGATCGTGGTACGGTCCTGGAAAAGAATGCTTGAAACTAACTGCTCAAACCACTTGTGACAGATCTAAGCATAGTGCTGTTAATACCTGGTTAAGATAACTACTAGACCAACTTATATTCCATTATTCTTCCAAAGTGAGAGACAAATCTGAAGATCATAGGATTGGTGATTGCGTATTAAAACTATGATGGTATAAAGACAGGATATACATACATGCTAATAAATATATAAATTCCGCAAAAAATGCGAATGAGTATATATACAGCTGTGTACCAAAATATTTGCATATATGTGAGTCTGTATATATATATATATACATATAGTGATAGTAGTAAGTATATGTGAGTAAATGTGTGCCTACCATGTACATTGGCTGAGACTTCCTAGTCTATTCCTGTGATGAAAGTCTTTGATGGATGAATTAAACTTAAGAGGAGAATGAAAAAGAAGCTACATAAGACATGATTACAAACATGGGATACTTGCCCATAAGGAGAAAGATTAACTCGGAAAAACAGTAGGTTCCACTCTAGATGCCGTCATGGGGCATATCTCTTATTATTTTTAGAGCCTTAAAATGCCCTCATTGTTATCCCAGAGGAGTTGGAACAGATACTGGAAGTTAATTTGCATACCTGTCTAATGCGGATTAGATGCAACTAAGAAAATTGAGATTTGAGCAGCTCATTGAGATGTATGTAAATGAAGATTAACATGGTATATATATAAATATAATATATATATACCTTTATGTTTATATAACTTGCAAGGCGACCTTTGTTGAAATGAATTTCACTCTCTATGAATGTTCTTCTAATATTTATAGATGATGAGAGCTTTCGTTGCAAGGGTTGACTTCTGCTTTGTTTTCATTTTGTCAAAAACAAAAGAGAATTAAAAAAAAGACAATATTGTTTCTTTCCCAATAATCAACTCATCTTTGTTTTTATCTAGCCGGGGATTTTCCTTATGATTGATGTGTTTGTGAAATCAAGAGGTTGATGTGTCATGAAAGCAAAAAGCTTAAAACTTGCCCAAACTTATCAAGGCAATACAAGGTGCGATTGGGATTTGCTTTCATTTGTTTTTTTTTCTTTTTGACCTCTTAGAAAGTTCGAACCTATGTGCCATTTACTTTCCATCTTTCTCGTATTAACTTTCAACACTTTATGTTTTTAAGCATTTTTTTGAGGAAATCACATCTTGGTACCTCTTCAATTTCTTGCATCGATTTTCAACACTTGGGGTTTTCAAGAACTTGTTGAGGAAATCATTCTTTCTTAACATGTTGATTTGACCAGTTGACCAATTCAAAATTCCTTTGAGGAAGCTCTTCTTAGCTATTTCGTCCATTTGCCCAGCCTTTGTTAATGACGTTTCTTCAAAACAAAAGTTTGTGAAAAAATCATAAAGCAAAAAAAACAACTTTCTAAAATTAGACATTCTCAAATCGACCTAGAAATGCTAAAAGCAACACTTTCTAAAAATAGAAAAAGCAAAATAGCACTTTGAAAAAGCAAATTTCTAAAAATAGAAAGTTGTCAGAATTGGTCTCGGAAAATTGCATTCTTTTTCCCTTGACCTGTCTGAACGCATTCGTAGTATCAAAATATTCATCCAACCAAGTTAGCACTAAGTTTAAGACCAACACTTGGCCATAACATTGTGAGGGTGTAAAGAGCTTGACTGGCTCAATTCCCAAATTCTCTTTTGTTCTGGATTTTGATTTCCTCTTTGAAATTTTCAATATATATAGTATTTTTTTGTATTTTCCAAAATAATGAAATTACAATACAAGAAACAAATAAATTTAAAATAGCTACTACAAATCATAAACTGCTTGAACTCTGAAATTCTCTTATTGAATTAAAATATGAAACCATCTAAATCTGTTATGAAATGTTACATTCATTGCAAGGGAATTAATTAAAGTTGGAACTTGTAATTCCCCTTCCACGTCTCACTATGCTGGCCGCGGCTCATGCAATGGTGACGATGCAGCTACACAAAACCTCATGTCAAGCATCACCCACGATTTTCACTTGGTAATTGATGTCAGACTTTCGAACCAGACCATTCCTCTTGCAACCGCTGTTAAATTCTGATCTTTAACCCTTCCAGGCGTAGCAAAGAACAATTTCGAACCCTTCACAATTCATTGGAATCAAATGAAAGCTGATTTGAATATCCAATTCAAACAACAAAACTTCCTCAAACCCTCAATTCTCAAGCTGGAGCAAATTCGCAAGTATCAAGTTTTTTATAAAATGATTAAAAGGTAATCCTTGAAAAATTTGAAATCTCTATATAATGAAACTTAGCTTCTTTAAGAAGGCTCGATATTTTTCAGCTTCAAGGTGACACTTTTTCATAACTTAAGACTTCATGCTTCCAACTTTGAAGTTTGAATATTTAAAATTATAACATTCAAATATAAGCCCTCCTTCACTTATAATGTCCAAACATAAGTCAAATAATTTAATAAACCATCATTAATATTTTAATGACTTGACTTATTAAATAAGCTCCACAATATAATTAATTAAGTCAAACTTAATTAATTAATAAAATAATCAACCCAAACCAATCCAACTGCTTTGCTCTGTCAAGACAACTGCTCGGACACCTGCCATAAATGGAAACTGACAGAAATAGACTTACTATATATAGTAAGTTCTCAACCAGAGATCCCCAAATCAAGCCATTAGCCCACGATGGATTGCAATGACACCTGCTAAAACGGGGACATCATAGAGGGCGCCTTTCCACTCCTCTTAGTTAAAACATTGAAGCACCATCTTGACAACATCCCTGCACTTGATTGAAAACCCACAATTCAACCCATTTGTAGAGATAAGAAACTGGAGACTAACACTAAGACACCTAAACACTAACCTAAAAAAAATGAAAATGGGGGTCCCCATTTGCTATGGGGCGATGTGTGAAAACATCACAATAGATGGAGGATAGACAAGGTGGTGAAGATAATCACAAGCATGTTGGCAACGTTCATAAATTTCAAAATATCCTACATTCGGATAGAAGGTAATGTGGAGGCAAATTGTTTATAAGTGGTTGTTGAGCTGCCAGATGATGTGGACGCTATGGTCTTTTTGAAATTGAGAAAAAGCTAGTGCTGGGCAGATGTCTTTTGAGGCCAGTGGTTCATATTCTTGGCAGGGCTGTGTACTTTCCATTTCTTCATTCACACACCACCTATAGTGGTTTCGAGTGGTTGGGTGGCAGAGTGGTGAAACCATTCTTGCAGCAAGAATGTTGGGGAACTTTTCCCTTTGGGCTTCAAAACCGGTGACAACTTTTTGGGGAAAGGTTTCTTAAGACATATTGAAGAACAATTTTGTCTTTGATCATGAGGAATTCTTACATAAAGCAACTATAGTGCCCGGCGATGATTATCTCATGGTAGAGGGGCACTACGCTACTGCACTAATGCGGAGATAGCTTTGTTGTTTATGGGCTTGTGCTTGGAATTAGGCGCAATAGCATATACATGGTGGTTGGTGCCTGAATTCGTTCAAGAGGAGTGGCAGGGTTGTTGGCATTGAGTTGTCATTGATGTCAACTAGGTGTGCATTGATGAATGGAGAGCTATGTGTAAATGAAGTTAATCTGCACATTTGCTAGTATTTGATCAATACAGATTGGACAGAGTGCAAGCAAAGGATTTGAAGCTACTATGATAACAGAGGTGACATGGCTGATTATGTTAGCAAAGATGATGCATACAATGGCGTTGCAGTTTAACATTGTCAATGGAAGAGTTAAAAAGGTCTTTGCAGTTGAGACAAGTTGAGCAATTTGACAAAGTTGGTCAATTGCATATAAGAGCTTAATGGATGATCAAGTGTTTATTTATACCACTGGCATGTTTCCTTGAAGTTATTGTGTAGAGAAGACATTAGAAGTTTTAACCTATTCTCCACGGAGTTTTGGGGACGGGGACGTTTTAGGGGACGGTGACGTATTTTTGGTACGGGTGCTGGTCAAAGCCAAAATTTAGGGATGGGACCTTGGGGGACGACGATTAAAAATATGGGGGAATTTTTAATATATATAGAGAGAATTCACTTATGCATATCATAACATTGATAAACCGTTCATCATAGACATTTTAGAGACTCAATACATAACAAATTAATAAAATTCAAATACTAAGTACTTTCATTGTAAAAATAGTGTACATATAACAAAAATGCCCAAAGGCTCCAAGTATCATGCATGAAATCAAAATGACAAAGAGAAGTCCAACTAAAATACTAAAAGTAAATATTAAACAATAACATAGAAGTTCAACTCCATAATCAGATGTCCATAATAATCAAAATCAATAATGTATCTGCAAATAGTATATGCCAAATATATGGCTGTCCTCTAGAATCTAAATCGAGATCATCATTAGAGTCAGCCTTTGAGTCACTGGTAGGGGTAGGCAGAGGGTTCTCATCCAATGGAACCCCAAACAATCCTGGAGGTGTGTCTTCCTCCTCAACCTACATAGCGTCCTCGGGATTAACATCCCAACGTAATGCTAGAGTCTGACGATACTGAACACTGCCGATCTTGTAGCCGCAATGCACTGTGAACAACCATTAACTTCTCTGATCGTCTAGAGGTAAGGTTGTTCCTCTTTACTGATTGGATGAAGCTATATGTGGACGAATTCCTCTCTACAGCAGAGGAACTCACAACCTGTGAAAGAAGAGGAGTGGCAAGAATTTTCAGCTCGGGTGTATCTCTACCATGCCACGTCCACCATCCAATAGGGTCCCTTTGAGCCAATGTAAATCTATCCATCTTCGCCTTTGGTCTACTAAAGGTTGGACCATGAAGATTGGCAAAGTCAATTCACTGTTCCCAAAGTCTACCAACATCATCTCTATTGTACATTTTTGCAAGGGCCTTGAAGAAGCCCTCCTTCACTTGAGTTGAACAAATAAAAAACATATTAAATTAACAAATGTCAAATAATGATTAATGAACATTGAAGATTGAAGGGATCTACTTTGCAGCTTGCTATTTCACATTTAAATTGAAAACTTGAGAGTTTAGATTTGAGACTCACCTCTTCATCCCTAGATGGAGCCACTCTCCCAGGTCTTGGTGCATACCATTTAGGATTGATAGCATAGGCTGCGATATGAAGCGGAATGCTCATAATGTTCCACCATCGCATCACAATGGGCTTAAGATGCTCCTCATAAAACCCCAAAGTAGGGTCCTTGGCATGAATAACTTGCTTGATTTGCCCAAGCATGCTATCAAAGGTCTCATAAATCTCTCCAAGGCTAGGAGAGTCAGTATCAACATATCTAATGACCCGCACAATAGGGTCAATGAAGGAGAAAATGTATTTGCAAATGCAAGCAAGTTACAAGTTAGAAACACCATAAATTTTAAAATTCTTAATTCTTAAATAATAAAATCAGCAAATGCTAAAATCAGAAATAATTTCATTAAATCAGCAATAACAATTATCCAAGTTTCTTACCTCATTGTAGACACCAATTATCATCAAGGACTCTTTGTTTCACACTTCTTCCATCCGGTGTGCTTGATTCATGCCATCTATTCTACTCTGCATTGACCACCATGGATTGTAAGGCCTCTTGGACTTCAAGCATCCTCT
>MU223964.1:2219866-2232534 GCA_018584345.1 Thuja plicata | reverse complement strand
CACCCCTGGCCGCTCCCCCCTCCCCCCTCCCCCCCGCCGTACCTAAATTGAGGCCCTTTTTTTCCCGTACCCGAAACTCGTCCCGGTGTCCCCCCGTCCCGACGTACCCTTGCGCCGGGGTTACACTGGTTATAACCCTACAATTGGTTATCAGCACAGTCCATTCCCTGAAGCTTAAATTAAACAGGGCACTTTCTCTTGATCCTTGTAATATGATATAGTAACACAAAATAATTTTTAGTAATCCTCAGTTATGTTGAGATTTGTTGCTGTGTTATCGACTCCGGAGAATCCTGTTATTAAAAAGGTTTTTGTTTAATGAGCAAAACCACATTTTATTCTGGTAGACAATAATACATTTCAATAATGCTCTTGTTAATTTATGGTATGCAACAAGTTTGTTTGGTTTGTCCAAAATTCCAAATATATTTACACAATGTGACACAAGTTATAATAATCCATGTATGTGATTTCATAATCTTGGCTTAAGAGCACAATCAAATTGTTTCCCCTGAAAGCTCTACATGCCTTTTTCTTTAGTCTATTCTCCTGGTCTTCAGGTGGAACTTATTATTCAGGATTGCATACCTTTTGTTTAGGAAAGAATCAATAAATATTTTGTGTACTTCAATGGCTGGTATCTTTCTTCCAATTGAGAGACTGTTTTTGGATATGTAAAAGCAACCAAAGGTTGCAAGATTTGTATTGATTCAAAAAAATCATTACAAAGAGCGGAGCGAGAACTCCAACGGCCATATAAGGCCAATCCAAACAACTACCTACTGCTTTCTGACGCCACTGTCAGAAACAAAGACTAGTTTATTCCTGTAATGAAACTTTGTAGTCCCATCAACAAATGGGGCTCACAAACAAGATTCACAATGGATGCCTTAACCCATATTAATGGGTACATTGGTGCTACATATACCAGCTGCAGTTGCTCTTTATCAGAACACAGGGATGCCCATACATGTGATCTATGGTATTCCACCACCAACCACAGACTTTGTTTTCAACACCAGATTTGGCGTGTGATCGAAGCTGCATTATGTTGCTGATTTCCACATTTTTGATGGAATTCCTTTTCATTTTCAGAACTGTTTGCCATTCGTCACCTCCATCTCTAGTGATTAAATCCTTTGGGGCTTGAGATGGAGCTAGAGTGCTCTCAACCCCTGTGGGGTTGTGCCCCTCAACTACAATGCCTGTGTTGTTTGGCTGTTGAATCAGAATTGACCATTGAAGGCCTATGAGAGGTATCATCATGGCCTTTAGCACTATCCAAACAATTGCTTAGCTGGGTGGATACTGATCAGCCTTTGGTTCTGGGGAAAGCTCCTCAATCTTCCCCTAATCTTCTTACTGGTATCATTTATTGGAGAGGATGCACTGCTCTTGGGAGAATTCTTTTCCAAATTCTTCTTCCTGGTGTCAATATTTGGAGAAGATGCATTCTTTAGTATAATGTTTAGGGGAAGCATCCTTCCACCAAGAAGCCTCTCATTTTGACTGGGATTTAACAATTGAACATTCAGCTGCAGTATGCCCAGTTTTGTAACACCTCCTGCACCTGAAAGTTAAACCTTCATAATCCAAAGATTGCATCCAACTGCGACCATTGGCATTCATGATTCTTTCTGCTAAAATATCTTTGGTAGTTTCCAGTTCTTACCAAAATCCTTGTATAATTTGTGTGAGTGAAGTCTCTTGAATTTTCATTGGTAGACACGAAGTTGCCTCTAGCTGCAAGACATGATTCAAACCAGAATGAAGAGGATGATTTGGGAGGTGAACCCGGATCGGCATGATTGAAAGGTCTCAGTTGATGGATTTAATTTTGGATGCCACAATTTTAGCAGCAACATACTTTCTCCCTATAGCCAGACAGCTAAGAATGACATTTCTATCTTTTCGACTGTCAAAAAACACCGTAAAGAAGCCTCTTGCACTTGGATAAATCTCAAGTTTTTTGTCCTTTAGTGGAAGCTACGATTTGGAAATCCAGTCGTGAAGCTCTGGAAGACTGGGACGGATTGCTAAACCTTCCAATTAATCCATTCTCAGTAAAAAGTACTTAATTGTCACGCATCTCCTGCATCAAGCTGTCATCAAAATTCAATTGCAAGGGTTTTTCAGAGCAGCGAACAAACCTCCCTTGACAGCGCTTGAAAGATTCAGCGTTGATGGTAAGGCAGAGCGTAAAGCTGAACTGGATGGAGCGGCCTAAAGAAAGGAAGCCCTAGCCAGGACAGCGCCTATCCCCAACAACGAATCTGAGGATGTTGCAAGGGAGTAGTGAGTTTGTCCACCGGGACTCACCCTACGAGCACACCCTGGGGAATCCTCGCTGTATGCATGAGCAAGGCAGAACCGGAGACATTGAAGCCACCAAAACAGGCACCCTGGGCCACACACTAGGCTGAGACTTCCTTGGCAGCAAGGTCCAATGGGAAGACAGACTTTGTGCCATCAAAGACCTTGTCCTTGCTCTCCGCACGGTGATGATTACGTTGAAGAAGCCCAAGGCTTTGAAAATGCCTGTAGAGACATCGCCTCCCACTGTTGATGTGTGAATGTCAAAGACATGGTTAATGTTATGAAGATGGCATGATACTTAATTTTGAATACGAAGGATTCAAAAGGTAAGAAATTTCTGATGATGAGATTGGTCTCTCTTATTTGAATAATTAATCCTTGAGAGTTGAAATGAATTGAATACAGAATGCGTACAGCATTCCAGTATGTCAATTTTGTTTTTTTCAAATTTCTGGTGGGTATGTTCTGGGTATGTCCATACAGAAAATCATATAAAAATCATAAATTAAAATAATTAATTTCAGAGTACCACATATCATGCATATGCTGAACAAAACTACCATAAATATTTTGAAAATACTAATTCTAATTTGATATCAATTTGTCAAAATTAAATGTTATGACAATGAAAATGAAGGATCACATTTTTGTAAAGCTCTGAAACATTACTAGTGAACTCCCTCAATTGTATTACAGCCCTTTACCTTATGATACTAAAACAACTTTTTATATCTTCTAGAAGTCTTTTGAATCTCACTATTCGAATTGGACAAAATAAATGTAAAATTATATATTTTATCCCATTTATTAAACATCAAATGAATTTCCTTGTTTCTTACCACCTATCTTCGAAAATTTGCACCTCATTTTAACCACATCAATTAAAAAAACTTTATATTTTAAATGTATCAAACTTTTGCGTACACGTGAGAATCTAATAATTCACTGTGTGCGCCAGAAAAGGAAACTATTGAGATGCTAATTATGCTTATCCCTTTCAAATATTGTAGCAACAAAATCAATAAGCCCTTGTATTTGATTTTATTAGAATATTTAATTATATTTAGTCCGTTTAATGGTCATTTAGTGTATTTCTTTAAGCTTTCTTTTATTAGAAGACGTAGTTGCTATTTTTAGCTCCAATTTGAAGCTTCAGTTAAATGGTTTGTTCTTTTTAGAACATCGTCATGTAAATTGCTATATATACCTTGTATAGTCATGAATAAGACAGGGCAATTACCTAAACATGGTATCAGAGTGCGTCAGTGGGATTTTTTAAAGTCTGACGTTTTTTTTAAATTCATTTCTTCAGAATTATTTTCGATTTTTTTAATGAAAAAAATTGATAGAGCAATTTTTGAAGGTTTCGTCAAAGCTTTTTGAGGGCCGTTTTCCTGCAAGTTTTCAGCCTAAGGTTTTTGACCTGCACATTTTTGAGGGTTTCTGTTTGTGGTTTTTTGTGTCAGTTTTTAAGAATCGAGTCATTTGCACTCATTTTCGAGGGTTTGTTTAAAAAACCCGTGAGATTTGGAAACGAAACGACATTTTCTGCAGATTTTCTTCAACCTCGAAGTCGTTTTGGGGCCTTTTTTGGGCTCACGTTTGTTTCTAGGCCGTTGTCATGTTTTGCAGACGTGTTGTTTCTCTGCGTGAAGTCTTTGCAAGTATTGCGTCTTTTTTGATTTCTCTTTGTTTTCACAGGGTTTCATGCCGCGACCTTGACGGTATTTTTTTGTGCGAAGTTTCTTTGCGTATTTTCTTTATCCTGCAACCCGGGGATCGACGATTCTTTTGTTGGTTATTTGCTCGCGATTTTCAGTTGCAAACCGGAGCTACTTTTTTTGAGTACCGTCTTTGAACAGTTGCTAAGGTTTTTGATTGTTTAATGGCACTGTTTGTGGCTGACCTAAGCATTTCGGCCAGGGTTTTTGCAATTCTGCAGAGTTTCGTTTTTTTATCAGCTAGGGTTTTTTGATTTTTCGTTAGAAAATATCATGGAGGATTTTTCCAAAAACTATGGTGTCTCGTATTCTGAGTTTTTATAAATTTTCCTCAAAAAATATATTTGGGTTTTGTGCCATTTTTCCCAAAAATTGTGTCAGGTTTTGATCGATTTTTCACCTCAAAAATTGTGTCGAGTTTTGATTGATTTTTCTCTTCAAAGACTGTGTCTGTTTTTTTCAATTCTCCTTAAAAATTGTTTCTAGGTTTTTTTGATTTTCTCCTTAAAAATCGTTTCCGAGTTTTGTAAGTTTTTTTCCTTAAAAAATTACTGAAGGTTTTTTCTTCAAAAATTAATTGTAAGTTTTTTTCCCTTAGAAAAATTAGTGTTTTCCGTGGGTGATCTCAGCATCACATCAAGGGTTTGGCGATTTTCCCCTCAAAAATCATGGTTTGTTGCAGTCTATTTTGGGCATAGTTACAGGACTTTGCAAGTCTTGACAGGACTCTGCGAGTGCAGAGCCGTGTCAGGTCTCCAGAGTAAAAGACTCTGGACTCAGACTCTGCCGAGTCAGACCGAGTTTGGGATGACTCGCAGAGTCAGACTCGGCTGACTCGCAGAGTCCTGAGCTCTGGACTCTGCCGCAGCAGTCAACTGCATAAAGTAAAAAAAAAATTTTTTTAATGTATGTTGGACAAATTTGTGGCTTTTTGTGATTAAAATAACAAATTTTTAATGTATGCTGGACAAATATGTCTTGTTTTGAGATTTTTGTGGCTCTTGGAGTATGCTGAACTTATGAATGATTACTGGTCAAAAGAAATGTAACAACAGTCATATATCCATTAATAACATAATATATTAAATCAGACCTTTACTAGCAGTGAGTTCCAGTGCAAGTTTTGTTATTGTTCAATATTGGCAAACCCTGTGAAATGCATATTCACAACAAACTTGTAATAGCTGAAAAGGAACGTGTTGTAAAACATATTGTACTTATAAATATGGAAATTATGCTCATAAAATCAAAACCTACCTTACTTCAAAAAGGGTGAATCTATCAAGGCCAGAAGAATAGCACTTTCAAATGGTTTGAATTTAATGAAATGTTGTACACCAAGGGGGTAGGGCCACATCCCACCAAGGACTCTTATGCAACACTTCAAACACAAATTCAATGCAACGATTGATGTCAAAGGAAAAGTGCATCAAGGCACACCTTAGCTTTTATTTTGATATATATTTTGAACTTTCAATTCCATGGATTTCATATTCCATTAATATTGTAGACATTTGACAATGACACTATTTATATTTCTATTGTGTTATTTAGTTTAACTTATTTCCTTCAGAAATTCGCATTTATAGTATATACTTATGTGATCTATGTAAACTTGTGTATGTGTGCAGAGTAGCTTCTATTTATCTCAATTATTGTGTATTTGATGTTAATTGACTATATGATGCATGAAAAAAGCTTTAAATCCTTAAAAATCTTTGAATTTCTTGGGTTTTTCGATTTGCCAAGTCCTTGCCGAGTTCAGACGCCGAGTCCGAGTCCGCGCCCGAACCCAGCTTGCCAAGTTTGAGGCGAGTCTGAGTCTTGTAACTATGATTTTGGGGTGTAGTACTCATCTGCAAAAGTTTTTTGCCGATTTTTTAAACATAAGCGTGTCTGTTTATCTCAAGCATTGGAGGGTTTCACGATTTTCTCCTCAAAATCATGGTTTCTGTTTCAGAAGCTGAACTTGGCATCTCTGGCTATAAGGAGGGATAGTTTTTGTTTTCCTAACATCAAGTTGGTTATCTTGGTCATGTCCAAAAGTTTAGCAAAATCAGAGAGGGTCTCAGCTACAGATTTTTCAGAGCATTCTATGCATTCCTGACCAGAAGGGGCAGCCTTCTATGCATCCGTGACCAAAAGACTGCATATATCCTCAGCAAGTCTCTCAGTCCGGACAAGTTTGTCAGATTTAGGGGGGGCAACTTGGTTTAGTTGATAATATTTAATTATATTAAGTCCATTATTATTAGTAGTTCTATTAATGGTCATTTAGTGTGTTTCTTTAAGCTTCTTTTATTAGAAGATGCAGTTGATGGTTTGTTCTTTTTAGAACAGTCATGTAAATTGCTATATTCGTGAATTAGATAAGGCAATCACCTGAACAGAATTTACTAAATCAGAATTCAATAAGGGAAAATCATTGAGATGCTGATTGATTCGTTGAGATATGGGCACTGTTAATCTGTGGCTTCCAGAAGAAATTGGTCCTGCATGTTTGCTCTGGTGTGCAGAAAACTTTCCCAATCTGATGTCTGTGTGCAGAAAACATTCTATGCTTGGCCTTGACACTTTATGAATAATGCCTAATGCCTCTTGTTTGCTGTTTCCCGACTTGTCAAACACGATGTAAGTGAAACAGACCATTGTTTAGGGAATAGGGAGCTTTATTTGTGGTCAAAAGTCCAACAAAATTCATGGAAGTTGTTGCTTTCTGTTGGAATCGGCTGGCTATGCTCATGAACCATTTCAAATGAATCAAACTGCAAAAAAGTGCCTAGGTTGATTTCCACAGGCGTTTGGTACACAAATCTGATTCCTAAAATTTTTTACCAGGCTATGCCTGTTGTTCTACCGATTCATTAACATATTAAATAGGTAATGAGTTAAACGCAAGACACTTAAACTTCACCAAAACATCAGTATAACAAAATTTGAAAATCAAGAATAGAAAATTTATTAAATATTTATCCGTTTTAGTTTGGGACATATTTCAGTCAGTGAGATTGCAATATTGATATTTCATGTCTAATGTGACTTCACAGGCTTGTCTATCCTCCTGTTCCTCCAGTTGGTGGCAGTGATCTATTTCCAGGCCCTGGGGCTGGTTTTTATCCACGCAGGTAGTACT
Organism: Thuja plicata; assembly: GCA_018584345.1. Taxonomy (NCBI): domain Eukaryota; kingdom Viridiplantae; phylum Streptophyta; class Pinopsida; order Cupressales; family Cupressaceae; genus Thuja; species Thuja plicata. The sequence goes on along the minus strand of MU223964.1, from coordinate 2,225,364 downwards.
TTCATGAACTACTGGCTTATATACGAAATTTCATTAAATGCAAATTGTGGATTTTTAAATGGATTTTTCTGCAGCACAGGAGTAGTTTGGTTTTTTAATTATTTATATTTTTATGTGTGAAGGTAGGATATATGGTGTAGTTATCATAAACCTTTTTAAGTTTTGAAATGGAAGTATACGCTTTTGTTGAAGTTCGTCCAGGTATATACATGTGTTTCTAATACTGTTGGTATAATTGGTTTATTTTTTTGAGATTCCAGAAGTGGGGGTGGAATGGGAGGTGGCATGCTTCTAGGTCAGTGGAAATGTTCTCTGTGTTGAAATTTAAGAATTAGTAATTAGGTTGCATACATTTTAGTTTAATAAGCATATTTTTTAAAAAACCTAACATTATCAATTTCTATTGGCAGGACCCAACGATCCAGGATGGGGTAATATTGGTATGGGTGGGGATGAAGGGCTTGGATTCCCTGGAGAAGTTCGGTACGATTTAAATTCTAATTATTGCAATGAATATTGACTTTGGATTTTTTGTTTGGTATGATTTAAGTTCTAATTATTGCAATGAACATTGACATGGCATTTTTCATTCTTCCCATTCTCCCATACAACTATGAAAAGCTTTCTTATGGTTTGAGTTTATATTGAAACAGAGGTGTTCCACCCGGTGCTCGGTTCGATCCGTATGGTCCTCCAGGTGTTCCTGGTTTTGAGCCTAATCGATTTGCTCGGTAATGAACATATCTTGAGTTTAATAATTAATTGGTTAGCTGTTTTAAATGGTATCTTAAAATACACCAGAAAATTTGAGACTAACATCAGTTGAACATCAAAGTTACATGGAAAGACCAACAGCCTCATCCTACGGATAGCAGAAGGGCTAGCATTTCATGAATTGATTAGAAAATATTACCCTGATAAGTTTGTATAATGCATGGCTGGTGTTTTTTCAGAGATCAAAGGCGTCCACCTGGACGTGGCCCTCATCCAGATCTTGAACATTTCTCACCATTCTAAATGTCAATGAAAGAGAAGCCGAGGGGGGAAGGTTGGCACAGTTTTGGCATGGTCTTGAGCCCGTACAATCTTTGTTATTGTTTTTGGGATTCAATAACTGATTTTAATTTTTGAAAATTTGCACAATCCAATGTTTTGGGTTGGTTGGTAATAAAAAAGTGTATAAGCCATAATGTCTGTCTTCTTCCAAGCTTGTAAATGATAATATAGTTTGCTGGTCTTAACTCTAAAAGTTAATGTCACTTGTCACTATCCTCTTTACTATGTAAGATATTCTAAAGGATTAATGAAGTTGCTTAAATTTGATATTAATTGATTAAATATTTCAGTTATCCCAATTTTGTTTATTTTGATGGGGATGCAGATTCGTGTCTTTTGTTCCCATTTATTAATATGATTGTACAAATATTTCTTCTATCTGCAATACGTGAGCAAATCAGAGGGAATTTGTTTACAATACAGCATTGTAAATTTTCTATTGATCAGTTTTATATCAAACTTGAAGGCATATCGACCGACCATGAATCAACAATGCAATTCTTCTTTCGTACCTTTTGATCATGTGAGTGGATATTGAATTATTTAAAATTATGTTAATATATTTAATATTTTTCTGTTTTTTCATTGTTTCTCACGCCCCAATGTATGTTTTTGTTAAATTTTTGACTCCGCAACAGCTATTTTCTGTGGAGACATCTATGTATTTATTTAATGATGTACTAATTTAATACGCTGTTAGGTGTTCTTTCAAAGGAAGTGGATTTAGCATGCATTGTAGCAGGATGCTAATAAGAACCTAAAAATCCATTCAGGCCCATAAAATGTATTCATGAGATGCTAGATGACCATTGAACAAATAGAATTTGGCTATGTTACACAAAGTTTCTGGGACAAGGACAACGACAAGGGACTGGGGGATCCATTTCGAGGTCCCTAATTTTTTGGGGATGGTAGGGGATGACAAAAAAGACGGTTATTAAAAAAAAAAATGGAAAACTTATGATATATAGAGAAATTTTAAATATTGATATGATAACACACATTATAAAAGCTAAACTTTAACTTAAAAATGACAAATATTAGCAAATGACAAACATTAAAAGCTAAACTTTAACTTAAAAATCTGTCAGAATTCCATGCCAATATGCATGTGAAATTTAATAATAGCATACATGTTATGGCAAAATGCCTAAAGGTTACAAGTTTCAATTTCAATAATGCATATGAAAATAGGAAAAAAAGAGAACGAAAAGGAAGTATATTGCTGACCTTAAGTACATTGCTGCCTTAATTTGCATCTCTCGAGACTACATCAAAATTAGAGTCCTCTAAGTCATTGACATTGTGAGGGTTCACCTCATTCAATAGAACAACAACCAACCCCTTTGGTCATCGTAGAGTGGAGTTTGTTGCACTATGTATGACCACTAGCTTCACTACTCTTTGAGGTAAGTCTATTCCTATGGCCACTAGCTTCACTACTCTTTTAGAGGCAAGTCTATTCCTCTTGATGGAGTGCATAAAGTTATATGAGGACTAGTTTCTCTTTGCAGCAGAGGAATTGACAACTCATATAAGAAGACAAACGATAAATATCTTTAATTATGGTGTATCCTCCTTGTGCTTTGTCTACCATCCAATAAAGTTAGGGTGAGGTAATGTGGCTCTATTTATATTCACCTCTGATTTATTGAGTGCTAGATCACAAAAAAATGTGAAGGCAAAGCTAGTGTATGCAAAAGTATTTTAGATTCATCTGGATACATTTTTTGATAGAGAAAACTTGCAAAATGAAAACAAAAAGTTCAAAAGATAAGTTATAAACTTTAAAAGTTAAATTAGTGAACAATAAAAATAGTATAAATTGAAAAATTTCATATGAAAGTCAACTTTAAAATGTTTAATATTTAACATAAGTAGCAATGTAGGCTTGACCCTTTGATGAAATGGTGGGGCTTCTTGCTTGTAGTGTCTACAACCAAGGTTCAAGTTCCCATGGGGTTTCTCTCTTTCGTGGTTTTCAATGGAGAATTGTTGACCTTGACCCTTGGTGAAATAGTGGTGCTTATTGCTTACAACTAAGGTTCAAAAAGTTAAATTTTTTTGAAAAGATGACCATGTTTGTGTCCGCATTCACATCCGACACTGCATTTGTGTCCACTCTTGCCCATGGATTTTCAAACTTCCCATGTGTAGGCGTTGCCCTCCAGCTTGCTATTGCAGTCTCTTACCTTCTCACTGCTCATGTCGGTGGTTTTGGGGTGTGTATTCCAGCTGTTGAGGGTGTTGGGACCCTTTCTGGATTAGATAATGCGTGCATCCCCATTGCTGTTTTTGGTGGGCTGGGCTTTCTGTCACCCTAATCTCTCTGTAGTGGGTGCTTCTCACCTGGTTGTGGGAGATTCAAGGGTTCTTGATGTTCTTGACATTGCTGGTGGTAGGGTTTTTGCTGGAGTGGTGCGCACTAGGCACTCCTCATAGACTTGGTACTGGGTCTGCTAAGAGTGTGAAGGAGGGTGCCAAATATGTTGGTGCTATTCCTTCAAAGGAGAAATCTTGACCTCTTGCATGTGCCAAGTGTTGGTTAATAGATTTGTCCTTTTTAAAACATCTTCAAATGAACTCATAAATGCCCCAATTTAAAGACAAAACTGAAACCAACAGTTGAGTCACTTGCAATGGCAATATGCAAGTGCTCTCTGCTTATTTTACAAGGCGCAACTACCTTCGAAGGTTATGCATTGAATAAAATTACAGGTTATTCCTTTAACAGTAAGGCAAAGAAGATTTAAATTCAGAATTAAATGAATGCAAAAAAGTAACACAGATCACCTCTCTCACATTCATATATGATAACCAAACAAAAAAAGAGCAACAAACCCTTCTCAACAGATGATTTAATCTAAATTCATAATTTTAGAATTAAATACATACACGGTCCAATACAACAGAATGACACTGAAAGTAATTGCAAACAGACAATTCAATGTAATTTAAAGAAACATTAATAAATTCACTAAAAAATATTTTCATTCATTCTTTCAATGCCAAAACATGAGTTCACCACACCCCTGTACAATATAATATAACTGTGCTGAAAAGAAAACTCTGCCCTCCTTTGTAGCCCCGCAGGAAAGAAAATTCCCCCTTTTAAAAGATTCTCACCTTGCCAAGAGACCTTTCGGTTTCTGTAATCGAATCTTGGAGAATGGAAAGATTTCCCATAACGGTCTTAATTTTACCACAGGACCATATATTTTGAACTATAATTTATTTTTACCTTCCTACAATTCCCGAAACAAGCTTCGTAACTTTAATGAGTTTGAACCATTACTTTTGCCACATTTGTACCCAACTGCCTTCGAGCTTTCCTTCAGGTACTTGTAATATGCATTTGAATATTTCAAGACTGAGATTCTTGTTTGTGTTCCCGGTTGACAGAGGATATTGTGCGTGCATTATCTTCGAGTGTATAATTCGTCGAAAATGAAACCATAGCATTTTTGAATAATCTCGAGAACTAAAATAAAGAATTTGCGCTCTGTGATCTCCTTTGCGCTGGGTTCATTTCATCATTTCCTCTGCTATTAAACTCGATGACCGACACAAATATTCTACCAATGCTTCGTGTGTGGAGGAACATTCTGCATTTGTGCCCTCGAGGCTGTGAGATATCTAAGATTTCGTTGTTTGTAGAACTAAGTTGAAGACTTGGATGATAAAAAACCACATTGGCGACCCGACCAGTGTAGAAGAACTTCCATAGTTCATAAACTCTACCACTAAGTTCTCCATTTTCCGCGAGCTGTAGGATGATAGCATATGTTGTGAATCTTGACTTTATATTGCCAATTTGATGGGTTTGAAGGCTATTCTAACACCTCCACTGCGGATGCGATGCGTGCTTCTTCATTTCACAGTGATATCTTATCAAACAGTCCAATGCACGGGATCAGACCTAGATGATTATCTTGCCATCCTGTCGGAAGATTGCATGAAAATGAAACTTTGGAACCATATTTTAGTTTCACATTTCGATCAAGATCCCTTAGTAGTTTGTTGCCAAGTCGGGTTTCTCTAAAAGTTTTGAAGCCAAAGTATGACGCGATAATGTATACTGTAGAGGGTCGGAGGAAAATAGAACTTTTAAAGCTCTTGTCGGGCCCAACAATGAGTTAGTCAGTTTTGAAAGTCCCAGACTACCCGACTTGGAAGGGGAATTCAAATTCATCAACTACTCTTTAATTCAGTGGTCGAGTTCGTTAATGAAGAAAGTCGACATTGTTTGGAAATGTCTTTCCCGAGCTATGTTGTCAAATATACTGGATGTCTTTCTGCAATTTCTTGGTCAAGCCATTAAGGGCCCGTTTGGTTGCACCCCATAACCGGGTTATGCAGCCCATAACCCGGTTATGGGGTGCAATTCCTTGTTTGGTGACCTCTAAATTGAATGTGAATATGGATTTGCAAATCCCCATTTG
>MU223964.1:2203393-2215436 GCA_018584345.1 Thuja plicata | reverse complement strand
AGGGTAAGTTTGAGGGAAAATTACCTTTGAAATGTTTTTCATGTAACAAGATCAGTCATTTTGCATCTAGATGTCCTACAAGAATTCCAAAGCACAAACCTAAGTTTTTCAAGTCTAAGTTCTCAAACGATAAGGAATGTTATTATGCTAGTGAAGGTATACCTAATGATGAGAATGGTGATTATTATGAAATTGGATTTATTGCTATTAAGGATGATGAACCTATGCATGAAGAAAAAGCATTAGTATCTTGAGTTGAAAAGAAATTTGAATGGGTCATAGATAGTGGTTGTTCACATCATATGACTAGAGATAAAAATAAGTTTGTGAGTTTGAAAAGACATGATGGTGGTGTTGTTAGATTTGGTGACAATACTCCTAAACTTATTATTGGAATTGGATCTATTTCCTTGGATGGAAAGACTAACACTGAAAATGTATTACTTGTTGATGGACTCAATCACAATTTGTTGAGTGTTGGACAGCTAGTGGACAAGGGTTATCAACTGAAATTCATAAACGGAAAGTGTACTATCAAGAGAAAACTAGGAGACTTGATAGCATCTAGTACTAAATCCAGAGGTAATGTATTTGAATTGAAAACATCTGAAGCTTCTTGTTTTGTTGCAAAGGTTGATGACAGTTGGTTATGGCACAAAATATTTTGTCATATTAATTTTGATAACATTGTGAAGGCAAGTATGACAAAGGAAGTTAGAGATCTACCTAAAATTGTAAAGCCATCTAACACTATGTGTAGAGAATGTGTTATGGGGAAACAAAATCGAAGCACTTTCAAGAGCAAAGCTTATTTAGCAAAAGGGAAGTTGGATCTGGTGCATACAGATCTATGTGGTCCTACAAGAACAAGATCATACTATGGCGAAAGGTATTTTATACTTTTTGTTGATGACTTTTCTAGAATGATGTGGGTTACATATTTGAGAGAGAAATCTGAAGCATTTGACAAGTTCAAGTTGTTCAAAACAAAAGTTAAGAATGAATCTGGTTTAAAGATGAAATGTTTGAGATCAGATAGAGGAGGAGAGTTTACATCAGAACTGTTTAACACATACTGTGAAGAAAATGGAATACATAGACAGACTTCAGCTCCTAGAACTCCACAACAGAATGGGATATCAGAGCGAAGAAACAAAACCATATAAGATGCTCCAAGGACTATGTTTCTGGAAGGAAATGTATCACATGTTCATTGGAGAGAAGCTGTTGGCATTGCTATGTACACATTAAACATAATTCAAATCAGAGAAGGTACAAATAAAAATCCTTATGAATTATGGTTTGATCATGCACCTACTATGAAATATTTTAGAATATTTGGTAGTAAATGTTATATCAAAAGAGATGATGAAATAGGCAAGTTTGATGCTAGAAGTGATGAAGGAATCTTTCTTGGTTATTCCACTAAGAGTAAAGCATATAAATGTTTCAATATGAGATTGAGGAAACTAATTGAAAGCGCCAATGTGAGGATAGATGAGAAATTTCAAATTCAGGAAAGAATGTATGATTGTGGTCAGATAACAGAGTCAAGAGAAGTTGCTGCTAAACCTAAAGGACCCCTGATGATCGAGAATGAGATTGAAGAAGAACATGCTGAAGCTACTGAGACATTAAAGACACCAAGGTATGTAAAGAAAAACCAGCCTGAAGACCAAATTATTAGTGATGCAAGCAAAGGCATGATGACTAGATCTAAAGTTAGAGATGAGATTTGTTTGATTTCTCAAGTTGAACCAAAGACTACTGATGAAGCATGTAAAGATGAATCTTGGACTAAAGCCATGGAAGAAGAACTAGAATAGATAAAGAAGAACAATACTTGGGAATTGGCTCCAAGACCTAAGAACAAGAATGTGATTGGCACTAAGTGGGTTTTTAGAAACAAAATAGATGAGGAAGGCATAGTGGTAAGAAACAAGGCTAGACTGGTATGTAAAGGCTACTGACAACAAGAAGGCATAGACTATGAAGAAACATTTGAACCTGTTGCTAGATTGGAAGCTGTGAGACTATTCCTTACTTATGCTGCACATAAAGACTTCAAAGTGTATCAGATGGATGTGAAATCAACATTCTTGAATGGTGATCTAGAAGAAGTATACATTGAGCAACCTGATGGTTTTCCTTTGACAGATGATGAAAACATGGTTTGTAGACTGAAGAAGGAACTGTATGGACTGAAACAATCACTGAGGGCATGGTATGCAAGTCTGGATAAACATCTACTTCGTCTTGGTTTCAGAAAAGGTAATGTAGACAGTAATTTGTATTTAAGAACTGATGAAGATGGAATCTTAATTATAGAAGTTTTTGTTGATGATATTATTTTTGGAGGAAATGATAAAATGAGTAAGAAGTTTGCTAAAGAAATGGAGAATGAGTTTGAAATGTCAATGATTGGTGAGATGAAATTTTTTCTTGGTTTGCAAATTAATCAGAGTAAGAATGACATATTTATATCTCAGACCAATTATCTTAAGGAAATGTTGAAGAAATTTGGAATGGAAGATTGTAAACATGTTGGAACACCCATAGTGATAGGGAACAAACTAACTAAAAATGATGAGACCCAAAGTGTTGGGCAGACTAACTACATATCAATGATTGGAGGTCTACAATATTTGACACACACTAGACTAGATATTACCAATGCAATTGGAATTATGGCTAGATATCAGGCATATCCTAAAGAAACACATTTTGCTGCTGTGAATTTTTTTTTTAGATATTTGAAAGGGATAGTAGAATATGGATTATGGTATGAAAAATCTGATGATTTTACATTGCAGGCTTTTACTGATGCTGATTGGGAAGGTAATGTGGATGACAGGAAGAGCACAAGTGGTGGAGCATTTTTCCTTGGAAAGAGGCTGGTTTCTTGGTTGAGCAAGAAGCAGAACTGTATTGCTCAATCTACTGCTGAGTCAGAGTATGTTGCTTCTGCAAAAAATTGTACACAAGTTGTTTGGATGATACAAATGCTGAAGGACATCAGAATAATTTTCAAAGAACTAGTGGTTATCCATTGTGATAACACCAGCACAGTGAATATGTCAAAGAATACTGTAATGCATTCAAAGACTAAACATATTTCCATCAAGTATCATTTCTTAAGGGAGAAGGTACCAGATAGAGAGATTAAATTGGAGTATATTAGCACAAAGGAACAACTAGAAAATATATTTACTAAACCTTTGCCAAAAGATTCTTTTGAATATCTCAGAGGCATGCTTGGGGTAATGGCCCCTCCTAGTGAAAACTAAATGATGCAGATGTGCATCAGTACAGTGGATCTCAGAGCTATATCATTCTCTGGACTTGATGTATGGATCTACTCCTTAGGGGGAGTGATCACATGAGAATACTATGGAGTACATTTGGGTGATCTTGCACCTAGCTGATTGGACATGAAGATTTGAAAAAGATACATCTTACAAAAGACTACAAATGAAGTATGGCACCCTTTTCCATTGCTGCCAAAGGGGGAAGAAATCTATGTGAAAATCCCTACTGTTTTGGGGAGATTTGTATTGAGGATATTGAGAAGATTGTATTGAGAGAGAGTACTTTTGGGTTGATACATATGGATTTTCCCATATGTTGCCATCAATGCCAAAGGGGGAGATTGTTGGATGATATCAGTTTTGGTTACTGATCATGCTGTTGATATTCATGTTTTGTCACTGATGTCAACATATATTTTTATGAAGAAGACATACTAGCTACTTAACTGGATGGAGTGTACGGACACTGTACAGATGATTTAGAATGATCAAAGTTGGAATTATACAGAAGGATGTGTGCTAAACTTATACCTAAGGTCGCTTGACTTTATATTACCTACTGTGGATGTTACAGTTGATTTAGTAAAGACTAGTTTTCTGGACTGTAACTGTGATTCTGGACAGAGCAGGTCTCTATGTTTTGGGTATATCTTTTTGGTGAAGATATTTAAGAACTTGCAAGCTTATTGATGGAAAACTGACATATGATAGAGTAATGGGTTGAGTTTGATTGTTGATTGGTTACTGATGACATCAGCTGTGGTGTGTATTCTGGAGAAGACCTATTTCCTGGCCGACTTCAGACATGTAGAGTGTGAAATTAATTGTGAGCGTGAATTGTGGATTTGGAACTATATGTAATGAATTGTAAATGTTGTATACTTGTTATATATATCATGTGTATCTTAGCAAGGGACTAAGTAATTATTTGTATGATGGAAAGCCTTAATTGTCTGACCTAGTTAATTATGTATTAGGAAAGCAGAACTGGCCGACCTAATGAATTATTGTAAGAGGGTATATATGAAAGATAAATTCTTGTGAAAAAGTGTGATAGAGAAAAGAAAGAGAAGTGTGGAAGCTGCGAAGCTTGTTGATTGTTGGATACAAAACAGAGTTGATACATCATTGGAACTGACCAAGCAAAGACAGTTGTTATCAGACATTTTGATGGAATGTGTATTTGCCTTGTACACTTGATTCAAATTGTAAATCCTTGAGGGTGGATTTAACCTTCTTTGGGAAGTGTGCCTTAGCAGTGAGCCTACTATTTTCTTTGAATCCTAACAGGGCCTGTCTCCTAGCATGGATTGTGTACTAAAATGTTGTAACAAGCTCCTAACAGGGCTAATATCTTTTAACAGGGATACTATACTCTCAGTAATTTATTTGTGGGTGTTAATTGCCACCGGGGTTCTACCTTTAACAGGGTTTCCTTGACAACAAATATTGTGTTATGGTGTTGTCTATTACTGTGTTATCATTTACATTGTAGATTTGGTTTATAAAGTCTGAAGTTATATAATCTAGATTACAACTGATTCACCCCTCTCTTAGTTGTCTTGTGGACTGTTATTCCTAAGATGTACAAAGGGGTTTTTTGTTGCTGTGATTTAGTGCTGAGAAAACTGTGGGTTTGGGGGAATTACTATCTCAGCCAAACACTAGACAATTCCTTTAACCCTCTTACTAAAGCAATTAGTATACATCTAGTTCGGGTTCATCTCCCCAATCTTCCCCTTCATTTTTGGGAGAATTCTCACTTTGAGGCCATTGACAACTCTATTGCCCTTTTCTTAAAGGTGGATGAGGCTATAACAACGATGGGCCTTTCTACCTTTTCTCGCATTCTGATTGACATTGACATCTCTGCACCCCTTTTGGGGGACATGATTCTCATGTCTAGGGACATGCCATGGACTCATGGTTCGATGTCGATGATAATTCTCTACTGGTCATTTGGCTTCATATCATTCTGTCTTGCACCGTAAAGGTGTTGCCACTTGGTGGAAGGACATGGATGATGATCATTTCACTATTTTCGCCTTTGATTCTTCCTTCGATGTATCTTCATAGGCTAATGATGACTCCCTCCTAAGGTGGTGCTCCTGCATATTTGACCTCGACAGACTTGGTGGACCAGACTGCACCTATGGCCACGTGGACTCTCCTTCGACTGCTACTCCTAATCTTCTCCAATATTTGGCTGATGAGGTACAACATTGCCAACACTCTAATCCCGATGTTGAATCTCTCAAAGAGAGGGTTCCATCTGTAGACCTTATAGAAAGACATGTTGTCAATTAGTATCAAAACACTTAGTCATCCAGTATTGCCCAAGTGATCAGTATGACCTGAGAGATCAGTATCGCCCGAGTGATTAGTGTGACTAGAATGACTAGCATCACCTGAGTGATCAGTATTTCCTGAGTAAATAGTATCACGCGGGTGATCAACATATTGCCCGAGTACCAGTTTATCACCCGAGTAGACTTCTGGACCCGAGTGATAATATTGGGCCAAATTTGCATATATTGTTTTATATCATTATGTCTAATGAAGTTGACTTATGAAGTTATTTGTTTTTGGATAAGTTATATATATAAGAAATTTTGTTTATCCAAAATATGTAATAGAAGAGTACATAGTAGAAGTATATATGCAAATATGAAGTGGCATATTGATTAGAAGATTGCAAAAGTATAAAGTACAATAGAGACTCATCCATCAGAGTTAGGTGATTAGTCACAAATCAAAGGATATTATTCAACAAATCAGAGTTTCCTAAGTAGGTCATCTACTGGTTCATTCTAATAGGCGGATCAATAAAATCCTCTAACCAAGTGGACATAACAGTCCTTTGTAAATCTCCTAACAGAGTTGCATTACTTATTGTATTGTATCAAATCCTTTAATAAGGTGGACCTAACAGTCCTTATTTCTCCTAATAGGACATGTCATCAGAAGTGGTCAGTGTAAGCTTTAACAGGCTAAATTTATACTACAGTACTAAATCTTGTGGGTACCATCCCCACCCCAGTTTTACTTTCTATTTGGAAGGTTTCTGGGTAACCAAATACTGTGTTATGTGTTATGAATGATTATTTATTTTCTATGCATGCAATCAGATTAGACAATCTAATTAAGGTTAAAGAAGAATAAGTTTAATTGGTTCCTGATTCACCCCCCACTTAGTCACATTGCATACAATATATTTCCAACAATTGGTATCAGAGCTAAAGGTTTTATCTATATAAGTTTAACAGCTTGAGCAAAGATTAGAGGTAATGGAAATATATAGACTGGAGAAAGCCATTGAGAATTAAAAGATAGATCTACAAATGGCCATGGATCAGATCAAGAAACGTACGGAGCAACTCTCTCTTTCCCTGAAAGAAGAAAAGATTTAGCAGTACAAATGAATCACAAGAATTACATAGAAGAAAGATTTGAAGATTTTTGCAAAGACAAAAGTTCTAAAGAAGCTGATGCAGCCATTGAAGACTTGCTTGCAAAGAATCTCAATCTACATGAAGAAGTCATAAATTTGAAAAGAGAACAAGAAGTTCATTCAGTTAGATTTTGTGAAGTCATAGAACAAAAGAATCAAGCAAAAGATGACAAAAATTTGGCACAATATGATAAGAGATTGCTGAGTACAAGATTAGAAGAAAAAAAAAATGAAATCCATCATTTGTCACTCTAGCAAGCAGATTTGGCAAATAAACTCAATTTAATGCAATTCAAGAAGTTGTCAATCTAAGAACATAAAATGAAAGACTGCAGAATGATATCAACACTGAAAGGCAAACGAATGAAAGTATGATGAATTCACAAGGTAGTACAAATCAACCAACAGAAAACATATATCATGGACATACTGGACTAGGTTATACTGAACAAGGTGAATCCTCAAAGCAAGGAGCTCAAAAGAACATGAAACCTACTTGTACCCACTGTGGTAAGTTAGGGCATACATCAAATAAATGTTGGAGCAATGGAAAATAAAAGTTTAATGGCAAATGTTACAGTTGCAACAAGCACAAACATACAACAAGTGAATGCACTGAAAAACCTAAGTTTGAAGGAAAATGTTTCAAATGTAACAAACAAGGTCATAGATCCTCTGAGTGCAGAACTAAGAAATGGAACACTGCTGAAGAACTAGCTAAAGCAATTTTTGGTTGGGATTACAACACATGGTACAGATGTTGTCATTGTGGAGAGTATGGACACATTGGTGCAAATTGTACAAAAACTCACCTCTGAAGAAGAAATCCTACTAAGAGATGTTATGTGTGTAATCAACTCAGTCATCTAAGCAAGAATTGCATGCATAAAAAAAAAGTGGATGCTGGTTTTGAGAAAGGCAAAGCAAAGGTCTCATAAATCAGAACTCAGATGAATAAACAATGGGTAAGGAAATCCTTTGAAAGTTCAAACCAAAACAATGAAGGATCAAATAGCACCCAAGATAGTGAATTGGGTGGATCTACCATCACAGAATAGAGATGCAAGGAAATGAATGGAACTACACATTCAAGCCATCATACATCAGTTCCAGATATGCTAGCAAGTCCAAATTTGCATACTGATGCATTAGGAAATATTATGGTGCTAACTGAGTCAGGATCTCAGTTGCACCCGAGCTACTCTAGCTTAACCGAACTGAGTCAGGTTTTATAAGAATTGGAAAGTTAGTTTTCGCCGAGATTCCGAGTAATCCTGGGAGAACTACCCAAGCTATGCCAACTACTATGTATGGAGCATTTAACGAAATAATTAAACGGTAAAAATTCTTATAAATGATGAATCAAAAAGGTTATTGTTTACACAGATTTCAGTTTGCAGAGCAATACAAAGCCCTTAGCTATTCAGAGTGAATTTGTGTTTGGAAGCGAAGTTTGATCAAATTCTCCGAGTGATATGGCATCCACATCCAACAACAAAGTTAAGAAAGGATCCGAGATTTTGGTGAGAAATGTTGTCTGTAACCCTCCATTGTTTAAGCTTCATTCGACAATAGCATAGGAAATAGATCCATCGGGAGCTCATTCCCTAATTCCTCTAAGGGTATTACTGGTTAATGAAATTTAAAGCTTCTATCATTGTAACATCCAGGAGCTTGGAACAATTGAGATGAATCAATCATATGAGAAATTGTGCGTAGGCAGGAATTTGAAGTCTGAGCACAATAATCTAGAGGTTAAAGGTTTAACCCACATCCTGCACATGCTGAAGAATTTCCAAATCAAATGGATTAGATTCATTCTTAGCGACATTCATGACATGCAAATATGGTTGGAACATATTGTAAAGATCACAAAGACAATGATACACTGAGTAACAGGGTATCCCATGCTCGACAAAGATAACGCTACCAAAACCCTAACAAAAGATAAGCTAGCTGAGTTAACTCTTGCCGAGTGGGATGGTAGAGGCATGAGACTAAACAAAGTTATTGACATGGAATTGAAGTTTGGAATTCATGTGATAGATCACAAGATATATAGTTCTAGCAGACCAAATAGTGTACCATGTGAAGTTGTGGACTTAGCATACAAGGTTGGAAAGAAAAATCTGGTATCTGACCTAGCCAAGTTGTAGCTCATTCAGCTAAGCAAGAACATGGAAAGCATCCAGGCATCCAAGACAAATCCATGTAAGTTCGGTTCTCTTCTGGTCTGCATATTATTTTATGTTTAGAAATTATTTCTTTCCAAGGGCACAGTAGTATGGAAGAAGGATAGACCCATAATTCATCAGATAAATGAATTCATAGCCGAGTTAGGAGATAATTTTGAGAATACCATGGATGGATATTTTGAGAACTTTAGACAAAAGATGCAGAGTAGATACAGGATTCCAAAATAACTAGTTGAAGATTACAAGGATAATATTTGTTTCCTAGTTGACTGTGATAAGGTCTACATACAAGCTGTAAAGCCTAGGGTTGCATGGGTGAAACCTCTTGCATATGAGGTTAACATAGATGAGACTAAGAATATAATGAGGCTCTTGTGAATGAACCTATCAATCCAAAGGCACCTTATTTTGGTACCTATGAAGAAGCAAAAAGTAGGATATCTATAGAGATAGAGATTCCTAAAATTCTAAAAAGAGGAAAGAAGAGGATGGAATAGTTTGGAAAGAAGTATGGCAAGACTCTAGACTCTCCTTCTATCACTGAGAGTAAAAAGGATACAGTTAAGATAGAAGATGACATATCTGAAGAGGAAGAGGAAGAGGTAGAAGTAGAACCTCTTAAGAAGAAAAAGAGGCTAGCTCTCAAGAAAAGACCTAAGGCCCTTACACCTATCTTCACTACCATCAAACCAAGAAGATCAAGAAGGAGACTTGCATTGGGTAAAGATGATGATGATGATAATGATGAAGAAGTTGATACTGTTGTCTTCAAGAAACCATCACCTACACTTGAGCAGAAGATTGAAGATTTGAAAGGAGGAAATGGTATGAGTTCTCTTAAGTCATTGAATTATGCTTCAAGGACTAAGGAGGAACAAAAGAAGATAGAGGAAGTAGTTTCAGAGAAAATGGCTAAATGGAAATATGACCCTTCCGAGTTGAAGAGCCATATGACTGAAGATTTGTTCAAAGCAATATCTATTCCCTAGTTCAATGCAGTCCGAACTGAAAAATACATAAGGGAACAAACCTTAAGGGGAGTCATGCCTGTTATGAAAAACAAAGAAATAAAAGAGGCACTGACCAAATTTGAAAACAATCATACTCCCAGATTCAGAACCTTCCAGATACTGAACAAAAAGATAGAAGATGTAGTGAAACATGCCACAACAGTGTGGAAATATATATTTGAAATCAAGGAAGATGATAAGGAAGAAGCACTGAGCACAGATCCTCTGGAACATACCAATGATGATACATTACCCGAGGTACAGACAATTGAAGATTCTAATGCCAAGCAGATTGCAGTTGAAGTGATGGCATCCTTGCCCCAATCACCTATCTAGAACATATTGTCTCTGAGCAAGGATACGGGTACATAATAAAAATTTGAACAAATAGGAACTGAGCAACAGGCTCCACCTATTATTGGGCCAAGCACAACCGAGTCACAGATGGATGTAAGGTAAATGTTTCTCCAGGAAGTATTGATTCTTTAGTTAATTTTGATTCAATAATTGGTATAGTACAGGTCAATGACCTAATTCAATTGAATACCGAGGTACAAGTTGAGGATGGAAAAGGTAAGGAAATTGTTTCTTCACCTAATCCCAAGATCAAAGGTAAGGAGAAGGAAGTGAATACTGATGAGATTGATCTTGAAAAGGACATTGTGATTCCAAATTGGGATCTTTCCAACTTGTCTGTAGAACAAATGGATATACTTGGAGAGCTATGGAGGAAAAGAGCAATCCAAAAGAAGCTCCGAGAAGAGAAAGAGAGGAAAAAAGTGCTTGAAGATATAAAAGGCATATTCCAGGATACACTACAGATTAAAATCAATGAGAATGACTCCATTATGGACCAACTTGTTGAATTAGTCCATAAGTTTAATACAGACTTAAATGGTCAAGAGAAGCTACTTGAGAAAGCAGAAAGAAAGTTTGAAAACAAGGTTCTAGTGAATGTTGCAAAGAAGATTGCAATTCACCAGGTGCAACTAACCAATATTATTAGCACTCTAGAAACCACTGTGACCAATGTAGTAGAAATATTTTTAAAGTTAAGTGATACTTCTAACTTTACTGTGGAGATAAAGAATAAATTAGTAAAGATTGATACTGATACGAAGGAAAGTGCAAAGTAGTTGGCACTTGATCCGAGCACAAGCTCAACACACTTTTTGAAGATCAAATATTTGACTGATCTACATGATGAGTTGTTGAGAGAAGAAGCAAGGACTAGAGATTCTCTTTCAGACATCCAGAGCCAACTCCTACCACACATGGATACAATGCAGAAATGCATCACACATGCCAAGACACTCATCCATGAAAATAATTTCTCAGTTGCAGAACTTATGATAGAGTTTTCAGCCAAGCTACAGATAGAATTGCACATCATGAAGGTGCTACAGGACAATTGGGACAACACTCTGTCTCAAATTTTGAAGGTACATTGTGATTTCCCATCCTACTTTGGAATTACCTTGTAGATATAGTTTGGAATTTTTGTCAAAAATAAGGGGGAAAGGTAATTGTATATACATTGAGGAAATGAATGTAAAGTTGAGTAGATGAGAAGATATACATTATTTTTTTTTTTTGAAAAATAAAAAAAAGAGAGTCAGTTGGACTCGAGCAGCAGAGCATGTGTCAAAACCCGAGCAGATGGTAAGGGGGATTTTTGACCTATCAGATTCAGAGTAAAATGATAAGTGTTTTTGTTACTAATGCCAAAGGGGGAGATTTTAGACCTTATGGAAAGACATGTTGTCAATTAGTGTCAAAACACTTAGTCATCCAGTATTTCCCGAGTGATCAGTATGACCCGAGTGATCAGTATCGTCCGAGTGATCAGTGTGACCCGAGTGATCAACATTGCCCAAGTGATCAATATTTCTCGAGTAACCAGTATCGCCTGAGTGATCAACATATTTCCCGAGTATCATTTTATCACCCGAGTAGACTTCTAGACCCAAGTGACAGTATTGGGCCGACTTTGCATATATTGTTTTATATCATTATGTCTAATGGAAGCCAACTTATGAAGTTATTTGTTTTTGGATAAGATATATATATATATATATA
>MU223964.1:2192500-2203343 GCA_018584345.1 Thuja plicata | reverse complement strand
TATATATATAAGACATTTTGTTTATCCAAAATATGTAATAGAAGAGTACATAACAGAAGTATATATGTGAATATGAAATGGCATATTGATAAGAAGATTGTAGAAGCATAAAGTATAATAGAGACTCATCCATCACAGTCAGGTGATTAGTTACAAATCAAAGGATCTTATTCAGCAAATTAGAGTTGCCTAAGTAGATCATCTACTGGTTCATTCTAACAGGTGGATCAACAAAATCCACTAACCAGGTGGACCTAACAGTCCTTTGTAAATCCCCTAACAGAGTTTCATTGCTTATTGTATTGTATCAAATCCTTTAACAAGGTGGACCTAACAGTCCTTATTGCTCCTAACAGGGCAGACCATCAGAAGTGGTCAATGTAAGCTTTAGCCGGATAAATTTATACTGCAGTACTAAATCTTGTGGGTACCATCCCCACCCCACTTTTACTTTCTATTTGGAAGGTTTTTGGATAACCTAATACTGTGATATGTGTTATGAATGATTATTTCTTTTCTATGCATGCATTCAGATTAGACAATCTAATTAAGGTTAAAGAAGAATAAGTTTTATTGGTTCCTGATTCACCCCCCTCTCAGTCACATTGCGTACAATATATTTCCAACACCATCATCTTCTCCTTATGGTGGGGGTCACCCTACTAATAGTATCGCTTGGACGGTTGTCCACCAATAAAGGAAAAATTTCTCTGCAATCTCTCCCCCTCCTCCCCATGTTGTGGATGAGTTGTCTAGACACTCTTGATGTGGGTTACTAGTTGTGCTGCTAGTTTGTTGTTAATGACTTGTTCTTGACCTTCTTTTAATTTTGGTATTTTTTTTGACGTCTTCGGGCTATAGTTTTGTAAGGGACAACACCCTTTTTTGTCACTTTTAATATAAAAAACAAAAGCAACAATGCTTTTCCTCATAGTGGATTGCAAATCGTTATCAAGGATCTTTTGTTGATAGTTGTTCTTTTAGAGAGCTTGAATTAGGCTATCTACTATACTCCAAATTCAATATCATCAATTGTAGCTAGGCTTATGCATCTTAAGCACCCTTTCTATCCAAATTAACTAACTTCCATTACCTGTCTCAATAGGTTTCGGAAACTCATTTGAAAAAATTCTGAAGAGAGTAGGCATGATGGTTGCAAATGAACATTTGAATATTGCTAACTTTTTCCACCATTTGCTTCACCCAATCATTTTTCTTCATCTTTCAATGCATGAAGATAATGAAGCCTTGAAAATGAGCTTGTAAGCACCCTCCACCATCATACTAAACAATTTACATGCACATATTGAATCATACTAGCCAACCTTCTCTATGACCTTTGACAAATGCTAAAATGGAAGTATGTATCTGTAATGCCCCACCCTGGAACCCATGAGAAATTAACCTAATTTACACTAAATTGATGTAATAATTTTTTTTAAACATTAAACAATATAGATGCGAAAGCAAGTGCAACATAACTTAAAACTAAAGTGCATTAACTTAGTTAGTATTCCCAAGGATTCCAAGACGTGGTGTTACTTTTAACCACATTAATTAAACTACTAAGACCATCCAAAATATAATCACATGATATATCCTACGGTCATTTTAAAACCCAAATCAAAGTATGAATTAGATCTTTACTTATTCATAATAGAAAGAACACAAATCATGAAGTACACTAACATATACATTTCAACTGAATCATAAGATACATTCATTACCAACCTAAGAAAAAGTAAAATCAATATGGTATAACTGATACACCATGGTATACAAGATAATATAATTTCCACTACAAATGTCACAAGGATGATGATAGTGAGTCAAGTCACAAATACAATATGAGTACATATACATATCCTGAATAGATGTCTCAATACATCATAGAATACATGATATCATCACATGATGACAATAAACAAGTCTCCAAGCAAAGAACACAATGATAGAAGCAAAAAAAAGGATCATCCAAGCATAAGAGCATGAACATCGAATCTCAATGATAATAAGAATCACTACCACCCCGGACCGTGTGGAACCCAGAGGTCCACTCCCACCATGCTGAGGAGATAACACCATGCCTCACTCAAGGAAACAACTAAACAAGCAAGACTAATGCAAAGGAACACTAGATAAAATGGTAATAAATAGTTATAAGGTTATCAAGTATAAATGATCAAGAGATAAATCAAGTGTACCGAATGCCCACGTAGGAACCTAGAACACATATAGAGAAGTGTCATCACATACATCTAACCCTTGAATTTTGTCCTGGCAGCCACATACATCTCACACACTTCTTAAGGGTTCTCACTGGGGTTCTAAGTTGGTTCTCTCAAGTGGAATAATCTTATCTATTCTCTCACTTATCCTCACTTTCTCAAATTTGATCTCATTATTGTAATGAGCTTATTTCTCTCTTGCTCTCTTCTTCTTTAGGCTTTGTGCCTCATGCATATTATATATAAGGGGTTTTTTCTTGCTTTTTTCCCTTTCAAAATCCTTGAGTTCTTGTGTTGGTCTTGGAGCATTTTGGTGAATTTGGTGTTTGATCTATTGAAGCAATCTTTGTGTGTGTGTGTGTGTGTGTATTTGGTAATATTTTTACTCTTGCTCACTCTCTTGGATTCTTTCTTAAGCTTATTTCCATTTTTTTAATGTTTCTAACATGGTATCAGAGCTGGTATAATTCTTGTTTTGAATGTGCATGCATGAATAGTTGAAAGATATCTCCGTCGAGGAGAATAAATCTATTTTTTGTTGATCTAACTCTTGGTTGCAGCAATTTCTTTCATTTTTTTTTGCAAATCTAAATGTTTTCATATCTTTTTCAATTTTTTTTTTTAAAGTTCTAATCTCTCCCTCAGTCAGGCAACCACAAGGGAAGATTTCAGATTTGCATGTTTTGTATTTCATCATTAAATCGATATTTAAATCTGTGTATCTAATGTTTTCATTGCATACTAACATTATATCTCATATTCTTCCATTTTTTAATCTCTATTTACACAATATTTATATATATCTGTTGCTATTTTTATACTTTTTATCACTTCTTTGATCTTATCTCTGTCTTCTTGCAGGATTCTATAGTTTTTTTTCGCTAATATTTCTCTGGTGGTTACATGATTTTATCACTTCTTTAATCTTAGCTTGTTTTAATATATATAGTTTCATATACTTTTGTGCAACATTGTCGCTGACCTTTGCATTGTGCAGCCTTATCTTGCATCCTATAAAACTTATCCTCATTTTTTTAAGCGCAACCAAGCTGCTTTCCTCCCAACATTATGCGCATCCATTCTGCATTTAAATTACATTACCTTCACAACATTTCATTATCTCTCAGCAGCATTGTATCTTCTTACGCAGTTTGTGGTGTAACCCCTTCCCTTGGTGAGTTATCTCACAGCTTCCTTTGACCTCCATCACTCCTTGCGCAGAGTAGCAGTGGGTTTGTGTTTTGGCATCATCGCACAACATAGTATCTTCCCTTACAACGTGCATTTTTGGCTTTTTAGCTTCAGTATATTATCTCTAACTTTCTTAATGTTACTTTGAAGGATATATTTATTACTCAAGATGAAATTCATGATGATAGTACTAATCCTATGTTTGTTGTGGAGCATAATGATAATAATGGTGATGCTTATACTAGCTCTACTCCTCTTGATTCTACATATTATGATGAATACATTACATATTTGTTTTATGCAATTGAAAATTGCATTTTTGATTCTATGACTGATGATTCACATTATGATTTTACTTTCCAAAATGTTACTGATTCAGCACTAGGAGATCCCAATGATGGGAGCTCTACTAGTTGTTCTTGCCTTATTGCAGGCTCAGGTGTTGATCATGCTCCACCTCTATTTTCCACTGGAAATGAATATACAAAATGCATAAATGCATCTCAAGAATCTCAATGGTCACTTGAAGATTTGGGCCACCCTCCGCAAGAAATTACATCTTTGTATTATCAAAGTGCTATCCACTTAGCCAACATTCATATGTACCATTCAAGCTCCACCGATCAAGTTGAAGAAATACATGATGATCAAGCTATCAACAATGTACTGAAGACTCTTTCAAAAGAAACATCTAAAAATAATTTTAAACATTTGGGTGTGATACCTATTGATCTCATCTCCCTAAGTAAAGATTAAAGGGTGATGTTAGAATTTTAATCTTTCCTTGGTATTTTATAAACCAAGGTCTTGTCTCATATTTGTGATTCCTTTAATAAAGAAATTAGATATTCCTCCTTAAGAGGATTCCTACACATAGCACACACCAAATGTAAATGTTTCCCACATAGAGTATGAGAGTTACATACAAACACCTCCACCCATCTCTACTTAAGAGATGATTCTCACACACTTCTTAAGGGTTCTCATAGGGGTTCTAAGTTGTTTCTCTCAAGTTGAATAATCTTTTCTATTCTCTCACTTCTCCTCACTTTCTCAAATTTGCTCTCATTATTGTAATGAGCTTATTGCTCTTTTTCTCTATTCTTCTTTAGGATTTGTGCCTCATGCATATTATACACAAGGGGTTTTTTTCTTTCTTTTCCCCCTTTCAAAATCCTTGAGTTCTTGTTTTGGTTTTGGAGAATTTTGGTGAATTTGATGTTTGATCTCTCTCTCTCTCTCTCTCTCTCTCTCTCTCTTTCTCTCTGCTAATGATATGTTTGATGCAGACATTGATATAGATCAGCCATCTCTTTTCTATCATGTTCATAAAGGAGAAAAACACGGTGTTGTTAATCCATTATTTGAGGAATGCATTGAGTTTTCAGATTTGGTTTATTCGGATTTTAATGTTGAAAATAAATCAATATGCAGTAAGAAATCAGATTGTATCTCTTCCCGGGCTAAAAATGATTGTGAGTTTGAAGTTGCATTTGATGAGTTCATTGTTCCATGTAGTGAACAAGATTATGATATTGATCACTTGGCTCCTTGTGACCATGTTGATAATTCTCAAATGGAGGAGGTTTCCAATCCGTATTTTGAGGAACATGCTGATATGTCATTACATTGTGAAGTTTTTCCAGATTTTGGTATTCATGGCTTATGTGAGTATGAGTCATTTAGCTTCTTTGTGGATCAGTTGGCTAATGAAGAGGTAATGCAAGTGGAGTATGATGGTTTTTATCATGGTGCATTTCCTCATTGTCATGATTCATATTTTATAATATTTATTGGTGTGAAGAATGAGTTTCATAATTTTGATTGTGCTGATTCAAATGGAAGAAGTTCGAAAGGTATGAATGGAATTGCTAACAAGGTATTCTTAATTTTTATGATTCTTAAATTTTCATTTTGATATTTGTATGGCAAGATGAAAATCAAATTTATGATAAAGGAAAGTATACGTGGCATGTGTTTGGTGGTCTGGGACCACCAAACAAGGTGTAATATTTTTTTGGTTTGAAGAATGGGATTTGAATTTTGGGGTGGTTTGCATCTACCCATGATTTTGAAATATCTTCATGCCCTCATGGGGCATGCGTCCCTAGTCAGAGCCACTGTTGGCACTCAAAAATGCAACAAGGGTTTTTGAGTACCTTGTTAATCTTTTGCATTTTGACCCCCTATAATTTCTTTTTGTGCCTATTTTCTCGGATGAATTTTTGAGGTCTACCATGCATGTCAAGTGTTCATTACCCTTGTTTTGACATATGAAGACATCCCAGATCGTCAGTTTCAAGTTTTGAGTTATTTCGTGATGTCTTGTTTTGAGCACTTGTCTAATTCTGCATTTGCCACCTAAGTGTCATTTTGTTGTAATAGGCCCAGTTTACATTTGAATAACTTGTTTCCTATTGGGTTTCATGGAGCACCACTTTGGGAATGTTTAATATGTATATCAGACAGCTTGTGTTTCAAAACTCAAGCCATTTTGAGTCTGCTTGATAGGTTTTTAGGTCCCCCAAAGTTGGTTGTCCAGAATTGTCTTGTTTCTTTGGTTTTCCCAAAATTCTAATTGCCCTACTTTGAGGTCTTGCAAGTTGTACCTAGTTTGAGGACATAAAGAAGTGATTGTTCCTCTGCATGGAAAACCTGGAAATGTACCTCCCTAGAGATTTATAGACTATGGTGAATCCTTTGACCACTTTGCCCAGCCCTTTCCAAATCCAATTTCTGCATTTTCACCAAGTTTGAGTTAACAAAGTTGTTACCTGGTCGACTTTGAGAAGCAATGCCGATTGATCAATTGATCATCAGAGAAAGTTAATTAAAGATTCATATTCCCTGTGTGAAAGTGAATCTATGTTCAAGGTTCTAGACTGTGAGGGTCTTATTTGATGAGTTTGTGATGAATTCAAAACCAAAAGTGATTCATTCAGATTGACATTGTTGACATAATTGATTGTTGGATGCTATCAGTTTTTGTTACTAATCATTCTATTGATATTCATGTTTTGTCATTGATGTCAACATATATTTATGTGGAGAAGACAGACTGGCTACTTGAGTGGAAGGAGTGTACGAACACTGTACGGATGATTCAGAATGATTAAAGTTGGATTTATGTAGAAGGATGTGTATTGACCTTGTTCCTAAGGTCGCTTGGATTTATGTTGCATACTGTGGATGTTACAGTTGATTTGGTGTAAACTGGTTTTCTGGACTGTAACTGTGATTTTGGATAGAGCAGGTCTCTGTGTTTCAAGTATATCTTTCTGGTGAAGATATTTCAGATGATGCGAGCTTACTGGTGGACAAATGACATATGTTGGATTAATGGGTTGAGTTTGATTGTTTTTTGGATACTAGTGATGTCAACTGTGGCGTGTATTCTGAAGAATACATAGTTTCTGGCCGACTTCAAACATGTAGCATGTAAAATTAATTATGAGCGTGGATTGCGGATCTGGAAGTATATGAGATGGATTGTAGTTGATTTTTACTTGTTATAGGTACAGTGTGTATCTTAGCAAGGCGTTATATATTTATTTGTATGATGGAAAGCCTTAATTGACTGACCTAGTTGATTATGTATTAGGAAATCTTAACTGGCCGACCTAATGAATTATTGTAAGAAGGTATATATGGATGATCTTTTCTTATGGAGAATATGTGGTAGAGAATTAAGGACAGAGATGTGTGGAAGCTGCAAAGCTTGTTGACTACTGGATATAGAGCAGAGTTGATACTTCATTGGAACTGATCAAGAAAAGATAGTTGCTATCAGATAGTTCACTGGATTGTGTATTTTCTTTATACACTTGATTCATATTATAAATCCTTGAGGGTGGATTTAACCTTCTTTGGGAAGTGTGCCTTGGTAGTGAGCCTACTATTTTATTTGACTCCTAACAGGGTCTGTCTCCTAACAGGGACTGTGTACTTTAATATTATAAACAAGCTCCTAACAGGGCTAGTATATTTTAAAAGGGATACTATACTCTCAGTACATTATTTGTGGGTGTTAATTCCCACCGGGGTTTTACCTTTAACATGGTTTCCTCCACAAAATATATTGTGTTATGGTGTTGGCATTTACTGTGTTATCATTTACATTTGTAGATTTGATTTATAAAGTTTAAAGATTAATAATCTACACTACAACTAATTCACCCCCCTCTCAGTTGTCTTGTGGACTATTATTCCTAACATTGATTTCACAAGATACTCATTTTTTAGAAGGTTGTATCTTTTTTTCAAGCGGTTGTTTTGAGAGGCCAGTTGTGGATACACTCTCCTTGTATCTAAATGTATTACTGTGATAAGTGGTTAGGCTACAAGACATGATTCCCTTTTTTTGCAAAGTGTAATCCATTTGCAACTTCTATTATTTTGACATCCACATATACACAGTGTTTCAGAATTGCCAAGTTGGACCAATGATATCTTGTAACCCTAATAATTTCAATAGAATCCAGTTGGTGACCATGCTTAGATGCTTGGGACGAGTGGGTTTCCAATCCTAATATTTGCAGAGGGTTGTTCATCCAGTTTTTAGGGCCAGTTCCAGAGGCCAGTTGCCATTAATGAGATCAGTTCATAGAAATGTTAAAAGTAATTGTAAAGGCCACCAATTCTATGCTTTATGATCCAATTTCACAATGGTTATGTTTAGAATGTGGAAGAATATCCGAGGCACATGAGAACCTAAAGGATGCATAAAATAATTATGGTTGACTAGCATGCCACCATCATAGATATGCACAAAATAAATTTGCAGATAAGGTTTTAAAAACTTTGAATGAATGCAAGTGAAATTAGAATGCAAGTGAGATTTGAATTCATAATGAAGGAAGAATAGGAAACACATAAAATTATAAGCCATTGCAACTAGAGCATGTGCAATATAAAACCAAAGATAAACCTACGCATTGAAAGGATATTTTAAAAGGGCCTACACAATCCAAGGAAAGTTTGCATAGTTAAGTAAAGGAGATACCAACATGAGTAAAGAGATGTTGGCAGGTTTTTGTATTCCATTTTCCATGCATGGGATTAAACACTGATAAATCTTGAAACTTTCAAGTTTAAATACACATTGGCAGGTGCAAATTGCAAACATAGACAAAGTCTGCGCAAACAATTACAAGGAGGAGACACCTGCGCAAAGCATGGAGGAGGCTTGCATAGTATTAAAGGGACAACGTATGGTAAAAAACATTATTAAAAAATTCCAATTTAATGCAAATGACAGGTGAAAAACCAAAGAGAATCCTGCGCTATGGAATGTGTTTTCAAAACCAAATTGCTGCGCTGGACTCTAAAGAAGAAGTCTATGCTAAGTTTAAAACATAAATCTTTAAAAGATCAAATGCCAACAAAATTGGAAGGTGTAAATAATAGAAAAGGGGGCTGCATTTTAAAGCTTCAAAAAGGCTTTTAAATCTTTTAAACAATGCAAATGGTAGGTGCAAGTAAACAAAGATGCCTGTGCAATAGCCTGCACTGGAGACATGGTGGAGTGCTGTTTCATAAAGATCTAATGCTAATGCAAAAGAAAGGTGTAAGCCATGGAGGGAAAATCTAGGTAATGTATGCATAGAGAATGAGGAATGGAGATCATAAAGAAGGCCTACACAATGCATCTCCTAATGAATGCTAATGACATGTATAAAACCAAACTTTACAACCTTTTCCATAACCAGCCGGCGCATGGAAATGTTAATACCCTACATGGGAAATGGGAAAGAGAGTCTGCGCAGAGCATAAGCCAAAGAAATTTCAAAGCTATGAAGATTTTATGTAGCATTAATGGGGAGCCCATTCTTGGGACCAGAAAACATAAAGCAAATGCACTTAGCAGGTAAAGATATTCAAAGCCTATGCAATATGCAAAGCAAAGCCCATGCTAAAATAAATAACTTTTTTATTTTGAAAAGCAATTAAACCATAACTTATACCAATGAATGAAAGGAAAGCCCATGCATGAGGAACGAGGAGATCAGTGCAAGGGAGGCAGAGGTTTTTAAGTGTTCCTAAGACCCTACGTAGACATATTTTAAAAACATTAAAACAAATTGCAATGTGATTGGAGGTTCCCAGGCTTAAAAAATTACAGTGTGCATTATCCCACATTTCTTGTGGGTGGGATTTTTGAAGAGTTTTTATGTGCCAACACTTGTATTGTAATGTGAATAAGAGCCAAGAGGCCCATTGCTGGGCACCTTGGCTAGTGGAATGCATGAGGTGGTGGGCCCCAAAATAGGTAATGCTTTAAAACCTCTAAAACAATAATCCCACATTGGTGGTGGGAAGGAAATTTGAGCTGTTTAAAAGGTAAAGGCCTCACTTAGTAATGTGAAAATGAGAAGGAGGCTCTCCACGCATGCATGCAGAAGGTGTCTCGGTTTGCATGCTATACAGGTGACTTCGAAGGAAATGTGTTTTTGGCAGGACCCACGTGTAGAGGAAGACAAGACACTTGGCATGGCGTGAAGTCGCAAGAAGAAATCGTAATTAGCAAAAACATTTAGAGATTATGCCCTAGCAGTCAGTTAACCACCGTGTGTAGTCACTAGATGCTAGTAGTTAGTGGAAAAGATTGTGAGATTATTCCCAACAGTCAACTAGCCGCCGTGCTGTCATGCCCACAAAATCTGGGCATTAAAACCTGAACCTGTTGAATTTAAAACTTTCATTTAAACATGTTATATCAACTATAGGAAATGAAATCTTTTCTAAACCTTTGCAAATTAAATTAATTGAAAGATCAATATAGAATAACAACATCAATTAGAGTGATAGTTCTTGAGGTTCCTTTTCCACTATATTAAGTAAAACAACTATAAATTCATTTTGATAACAATAATTTCAAATAAAGGTCCAAATAAATATCTTATTAATATAAATAAACATACTCTGATTCCAAAATTACAAGAAGATTACAATTTCCAAAACCCTTTTCAAATTTTACAAGGGAGAAGTTTGGACATAAAAAGACTTTGAGGTAGAAATTTCATCCAAGACACCAAGACTTCGGCTAAACTTTCAGAAGCTTTCTCTGAACCTGCAAGAACATCAAGGTTGACCATGGAGGCTCACCTCCCAACCTAGGCCTTTACAAGGCCACCCCCGAGCTAGGGGATCCAGAACTGAACTAGGATACATACACACATAACAACCAGGAAACTGAAAATAGGAACACAAAAAAATACCCATTACCCAAGGATATACGTAGGTCTCCAAAAGAAACCTGAAACAAAGGGGTGAAAGAGCACTACCACAAGAGGAGAAGGCCAATAATATAAAATACGTACACTAGGAATAGGCCACACATGGGCTCAACATTCCTAAGTACCACATATATAATCTTGTTCCATGGCCACACATGGACTCATGAACAAATTTCTACCCTTCACCTC
>MU223964.1:2154801-2170820 GCA_018584345.1 Thuja plicata | reverse complement strand
AAACCTAGCTAAGAAAATCTTATGTATGGGGTACTTTTGGAAAACCTTAGAAAGAGACGCTTGTCAATATGTTAAAGTTTGCAAGAAATGTCAATACCATGGAAACTTGATTCATGCACCAGCACAAAAATTAAATCCTTTTGTCACACCCTGGCCATTTTATTAATGGGGTTTTGACCTGATTAGCATGATTTATCCACCTTCAAACAGACACAAGTATATAATCACAGCCACAAAATACTTTACTAAACGAGTTGAAGCTGTCCCTTTATCAACTGCAATAGGAAAACAAATTTCCATGTTTATCTTAAATCATATCATTTGCAGATATGGCATTCCTCATGCCATCATTACGGATAATGGAAAATAGTTTAAGAACAAAGATATTGATGAACTTTGCGACACATTCCACATTACACATCACTCTTCATCCATTTACTATCCCCAAGGTAATGGACAAGCAGAAGAAACCAACAAGAACATCCTTAAAATTCTCAAGAGATCAGTGGGAAAATCAGGAAAGGATTGGCACCTTCAAATCAATCCAACATTATGGGCCTATAGGACTAGTATTCAAACCCCGATAGGAGCTACATCTTTTTCTTTGGTTTATGGGGCTGGAGTTGTTCTCCGTTTAGAAGTTGAAATACCATCCCTCAGAGTTTCATTGCATGGATTGATAACAGATGAGGATTATAGAGTGGCCCACCTTCAACTATTGGAATTTTTGGAGGAACATCAGACTCGAGCTTATGATCATTTGAAATTGTATCAGAATCGCATTTCCAAGAACTATAACAAACATATCAAGCCAAGAAAATTTCAAATAAGAGATCTAGTGTTGAGAGAAAATCCTAAAAATCAGGCTGATAGGGAAAATAAAGGAAAATGGGAAGCAAATTGGCTTGGGCCTTTTGTCATTGTTTCTTCATTTGGGACAGGGACCTACAAATTGGCTGATTGTGGTGGTGATGAATTGCCAGAACCTATCAATAGCATTCATCTTAAGAGGTTCCACACCTGATTCAGAGAAAATAGTATCAGAATAAAGAGTATAAGTTGAAGAGTATCAGATGAGTCAAGCATCACCTTTGTACATGAGAAAATCCAAAAATACCAAAAAAAGGAGAAAAGATCAAAAATACAAAAAAAATAAAAAATTTCAAAAAGCCAAAAACATTTGAAAAAGAGAAAAAGAGAAAAAAGATCAATAATCCCAAGAGGTGAAAAACCTGGACACAGGTGCCTTTTGTCCCTTAGTTGTTTCCTAGTTGTATTTGTACATATTACGGTTTCCTCATCTCACTTGTCCATATCCTCATTACATCCGTCATTCGTGCATTGCCCTAATGAAGTCTCAGAGCTACATTTTGTCACATTCTAGATTTAGTGACCCTGCGTATCACATTGGCCACATTTATCACTTGAGGGCACACATCATAGATTTTTTATACTAACCGGATTCACTAGTGTAACATTTTGGTCACATGTCAGAAGAAGATTTTCAGATTCAGGAGAGACATTTTTGAACCTTTGATAACTATCATTGTTCAACCCTAAACAGTTTGATCGCCTAACATGATCCTCAACTCTCATCGCCTTATTTTATCAGGATTAAAAATTTGACACACCTTAAATGATCAGATTGTCTGGAATTCTTATTTGAAAATCTTGATACATCTCACAAACACTTGGAATTTTTGGTGAGTTTTTCATTGAATTTTTTGAGTCATGTTCTTTTTAGCTAATCAATGATGTTTCGGCTAGATTGGCAAGGATAAAAGACATGATGTTTTCTTAAGCTTTTGAGTGACTTTTTTGAGGAAGATTCTTTAACTTGTGTGAATTAGTCTGAAGACATGGTCATCAAAGAACCATAGAGGAAATTCCTACAGGATGAAGAGTTAACCTTTGTTTGTTTACGCAAAAGGATACCTTGGTTATTTAGATTTTCCATATCTTAATACCAACATCCACTTGCAACATTGAATCTGATTAACCCGGTATTCATACTCCCATAGTTGGTCACCCAACTAGTGAGGGTTGTACTTGGTTTTGTAGAAGGGGTTACCACATGTGGGAAAGTCATATTCATATTCTTATGGTTGCAGTGGCACTAGTAAGGATTGTATGGACTCCTAGTTCCACAAACGCTCTATGATGAAAATATATCTCAGTTTGCATTCCTTTCACAAACCTCAAGGACAATTAGTTGCATTGCGTTGCATGTTAGATTTAAGTTGCATTCATGTTAGATTAATTGCATGTTGCTCTCTAGCTTGCCTTCTCAAATGTTTAAGTTCTCAAATGACTCATCTTTCTAGCAAATTTTCCAAGTTCAAGGGGGTAGACAAAGGGTTGATCACACTTCATCAATTTAATGGTTTCAAGTCATTCAACATGAGATTTTCCTTTGCATTCATCATCATTAATCATTACTCATTATACATTTATAAAATCAAGAAAATGATTCATTAATCATTAATCATTATCCATCTCATCATTTAGAACTGCATTTCATGAATTAAAATTGCATACATCTCAAAAACACAAAAAGATAGATGCATTTCATTTACCATAAGCACTAAGTATTGCATTCATTGCATTGCATAATCCATACATTGTAAAACAAAAAAACATATAGAGATAAATTGCATCTACATCATTTGCATCCATTTATCTATGTCCTACTCTAAAGACATTTGCATCCATTGCACAATAGAAATAAATGCATCATAGAAACATATAGACACGCATAAAAGAAAATCTCATAACATCATCAAAGGAGAAATCAAAGATCATCATCAGATAAAAGTCCATCAAATGTCTATAGCATAATCCATACATCAAAGGTACATCAATAAAAATGGTACATCAATGCTACATCCAAGTCCAGATCCACAAATACATACGATACAAATCCTGGGTCCATATCTGTCTCATGACCCAGTAGGGGCACCTAATCCATCCAAACCCGTGCCTGACCCACCTACGCCATCAGGATCTCTCTCACCTAATCTATCCTATGAACCAAGAGGTGCCTTACTAGTGCTCGCACTAGTCGATAGCTGAGCCAGAGTGGTCAGAAATTGCTGTAGCATAATAGTAACTTGATCTAATCTGGCTGTCACTGTCGTCATACCAGCCTGTAATCCTTGCACATCTTGGACTATATCATCTGATACTAGAGGACCCTGTGGTGCCTAAGGAGATAAAGGAACCTATGGAATAACCTGTGCTGTGCTGACCTGTGGTATCTACCTAGGAGCCTGTCTAGCATCCTGAACCCGTCTATGCCTCTGCCTAGCCCAATTGAAATCTACTCTCAAAGGAGCCTGTCCCTGAGGTCCCTGTGCACCTGATAATCTCTGCCTAGGCTGTCTCAAGCCACCACCTCGACCTCTCACATGGCCTCCTCTCATCCGTGGCCCTCCCGCTCTCTGAACCCGTGGTGCTCTAGGTGGTCTCTACACTCTGCGCTGACGTGGTCTACTGCCATTGTCACCATCATCTCCATCTCCATCATCCTCCGAAATCTCATCAACATCTGGGATAGGCTCTGCTGGATCTGTGAACCTCATAAATTGATGTCACATAAACCACTCTCTATACTCTGTGGACATCCCTGCATCAGCAACCTGTGGTAGTAAGTCCCAAACTTCGTATCCCAGCTGATCTATCTGTAGATAGGTTGACTGGTAGTCAACCTGTGCACCCCACATCAATCTCTCTACCTATACCCTGGCATATAAAGCCATACCTTGTGGCATATCCTGCATCTGACTAAACTGGCGTAATACTCTGCCAAAGAAAAATCTCTCGATCACTAAAGAGGACCGTCCTATCATCCAGTGCAGTGAAAACATGTAAGGTAACTCATCATCATCCTCCCGCCACCTCTCACACTGCAAGTATGGCCTCCACACCACCTAATTAATATCATCAATCGTACGTCACCAATAATCCACCTTGCCCAGATGATGCTGGACAATCATGCCATCATATAAAAATGTATATGGGTAACCCCGAGCCCAAACTCACACTGACACTGGCCTAGTGATAGGGATATGCTCCCATGTCCATAACTGTAATAAAACTACACCTGCAAAAATTGCTGCACTGCGCCGATATACAATCTCATGCAAATCATGATATAACTTTGCTAGCACACAAGAACCCCAATCCATCCTCCATGGATGAGAAATCAAGTCCTCAATAATCTAGCCCCATCTGACTGCAAAACCACGTCCTCGTCTATCTGGCAACAAAAATCCTCCTATCATAGCTCCTAATAATGTTGGTAGGGTAGGGAATGATGCAAACTGTGCCCAGGTAATACAATCATCTGCTATGGTGTTATCTCTGAACACCCATCTGCATACGCTGCTGTCATATACTGCATCATAATATACCCGCTCTCCATGAGTCAGAATCCTCAAAAGTCTATAAACATCCTCGGACATAATCGTCATCTCACCGAGAGGTAAATGGAAGGTATTATGGTCAGAGTGCCAACGCTCTACCATAGCTATCAATAAACCTCCATTCAGCTGAAACCAAGGGAGATCTAAAAGGAAACTGAGACCGCAAGTCTCAATAGTACACTGCTCAAGTGGCGTGAGCTCATCTACTAAGTCAAAGATCCACATCGCGACTCATCACACCCGCAACTTGCGGTAATGCTCCTACATTTTGAAACAAAGTGCATCATGTTAGTCTTTCTCTTGATGAACCATTCTAAGTCAATCATAACACATTAAATCTATCTTTTCTCTGGCTTGAGCATATCAACTTATTGCTCCTAACCTCTAAATCGTGAGACACAAGGAAAATTTGTAATCATTTTTAATCATACCTGATTGACCTATCAAACATTCATCATTATGACTTTTCTATCATCCTAAACATAATGTGACAATCTGGATGATCATTTTATCGCTTGGAACCTAATTCAGTCATCTGGATGATCTATCAAACTGAGTTCATCTAATTTTCCTTTATCAAAATTTCATATTTATGGTAGGCGGCACTTAACTAAGTGTACGCGGCTTTTTAGGCTAGTGGCTTTTAAATCTTCAAAAGCGGCTCTTTACTATGTGGAGGCAACACTTTACCTCTTAGGCAACCTTTTGCAAGCCTACACGGCTTTTAAATCACCGCATGCAGCTCATAAAAAATGGTCTTTTTAAGCGGCGTATTTCCTAATTTGGACTGCAATTTTGACCTAGCTCCTACACAGCTAAGGATTGCACATACGCATCTTTTCACAGCGCAGACACAGCTTTTAAAGGGCCTACGCGACACTTAATCTATCCTACGCAACATTTGGCTAAAATTTATTCTAAAAAGTAGTAAAAGATGTAATAAATGCAATTTTTCAAAGCAATAAATGCACTAAGACAGTTCAGACCACTCACCGGAGGTCCATAATTAGGCGGTCTCTGATATCGACGTGCTCGCTCAAATATATGCTCTTGGATTGGGACCACCATCGTTATCAATCGTTAGAGGATCAGAGCAAAATCTCAATAGTCAAAAGTGAAAATGAATAGTAATTTTAGGTTTTTCAACCTATTTCAGCTATTTTAACCTATTTTATGAGATTTTTGACCCAGTCAACCCTAATTCACCTATTCTACTCACTGGGGCATTTTTTTCGACATCTTTTCACATTATCATTTATCAGAAATGTTATCATCTTTGATCTATCTTATTCACTTTCTTCATCAAAAATATTTTACCTACGATCAAGATGATTCCATTTCTAAGGGGGCATCATCATATCATCAAATGGGGATTATGCATCACTTTCATATCCAATCTGGGGCATTAAAATTTAAAAATTTATCAGCTAGGTTCCATATCGAGTTTCATATCAGATTTTCATATCAAGTTTCATATCAGATTTCATATCACAGTTCCATATTGAGTTTCATATCGGATTTCATATCAGGGTTCCATATCAGAGTATCATATTAGGGTTTCATATCGGCATTCCATATTTGGGTTTTCATATTAGGGTTCCATATCAAAGTATCATATCAGGGTTTCATATCGACATTCTATATCTGGTTTTTCATATCAGGTTTTCATATCAGCTCATCAGTATCAGCTCAATGATCAGGACAACCAAGCTTTCTTTGAATCAATGCGCTTCACACATCAATTCAAAGAGGGGCATTTGTAGATACCTAAAATTAACCAGGTGTACCTCAAGCATGTCAAACTATAAATCTCAGCCAAATGCTTCAAAATATCATCAAATGGAAATTTAATCAATGCAAATCAAATGGACAAAATTCAAATCAATTTAAAAGATCAATTAAATTATGAAATCAATTAATTAAATTCAAGCCTAAAGGGATTAATCAAATTAAGCAATTGATTTTTCAATTGTATAGTTCAAATAAAAAAGGATCAAATCCAACCCAATCACCCTTCCATGGCTAATTTAATTAAAAGATGGAATTATTTAATTCCTAATATCTTTGAGATCAACAAACTTTCCCTCATTTGAAAATACCTCAAAGCTTTTGACTTAACCAAGCTTTGATCATGATCAATTCACTCTACCCCCTACCCTTGGGAAAATGCTATAAATACAAGCAGTTTCCTTTATGTTTGGGATCCAAGAATTCAAGAGAAAAAGCATCCTTATTATAGGCACATTGAGGAGAATTTGAGAGCTTTTGAGAGAGTTTTAGCATTTGCATTTCATTTAGCATATCATGTTTAGGAGCATTTGCTATTTTCTCTTATGATCTTCAAGCATTTTTGAGAATTTTGAGCATTCTAGCTAGATTTGAGCATTTAAATTTCATACATATCTCGTTCTAGGATTTTCCTTGAGAGAGATTAAGCCTGAGAGCTCTCTTAACAAAGCTTGGATAGAGAACCATGAGATGATATAGATCTTAGCTTCAATTCTTAGATTAACTTTGTTTTATCTTTCCATAGAATTTTTTGCTCTAATCTTAATTTCATGAAGGTGTATTTTCTTACACACACATATATATTCAAGTATATATTTAAATTAGATATTTTATCTATATTAAATTGGAATGATCTTATATCTCTATGTAGAATTATCCTTGAATATTATGTCAGTCTCTCTCTTATTCCCTTATTTCTATATGTACTATGAGAGCTATTTTCCTTGATCTCTTCTAAGGATTCTCTTGTAGGAAAATGAGGATTGCTATCAGATTTAGAGGGAGTCTAACAAATATTAGAAGCAACCTTGAATGTGAAGGTCAGAAGGTTGATATCACATTCAGAAGAAGTCTGATGAACCATCAGAGGAAACCTTGGACGAGAAGGTTAAAAGTTGATGTTAGTACTTCAAGATTCAGAGGGAGTCAGCACAACATCTAGAGGATATGCCTTATTTGATTTCCAAGGATCTTGGTCATATTGATACAGAGGGAGTAAACCATATCGAGATGGTTTCCCTAGTGACTAGGAAACTATAAAAGGAAAATGAATTATGATTCAAATGATGAAATTCCATGTATGTGAACTAGAAGGTTTTTATGCAGATATCTAGGTCATGATATTCCTAGATAGATGGTTGGAAATTCAAGATAAGAGCGTAATGCAGACTAAAGGACAAAGACACAACTTCCTCATAGAAGGTTGATATTAGATTCAGAGGGAGTAGAATAGTTCATCTAAAACAACCTTGGACAAGGAGGCGAGGAGGTTGTTACAAAGACCTTAAAGGAATCACCCAGAAGACTATGATCATGAGATTGAGTCTCATGTGTGCTGGCTAAAATAATTTTATGCTATCCCTTACATAACTTGGGGTTCACCTAGAGTGATGCAAACTATATAAGAGATATAGTGCACAAGTATGCTATTCAAGGTACATTATCCCTATAGAACATATGGTTGATATTCTCACCAAGTTTCTTTCTAGAGGTAAGGTTGTGTACCTTTGAGATAAACTTGGCATGTTGGAGAATGAAGCCTTAGATGAAAAGGAGTTTCATCTATCATCTTGTATGTTATTTCATTCTTCTCCTTGAGAGAGAAGTCTAAGGTGATTCCTCATGTTAGGTGATATGTAAAATTGGGTATCACATGTCAGGTGATTCCTCATATCACATGTTAGGTGATATTGAAAACTGGGTATCACATGTAGTTGATTCACCATATCACATGTTAGGTGATATTGAAAATTGGGTATCACATGTTAGGTGATTCCTCATATCACATGTTAGGTGATATTGAAAATTGGGTATCACATGTTAGGTGATTCCTCACATCACATGTTAGGTGATATTTCATATCACAAATTATGTAATATATGATTTCTTAGTATCTATATGAATCATATTAGGATCCTTCTAAACTTAGTATTACATATTGATTAAACCCTATGAAACATATCACATAGTGACATGTCTCTACGTAAACTTAGTATCCACAATCGGTCAAAACACATAAAGATCCCATATCACTATGTGAGAGATATGGTAGACAGGAAGATCATTAAACTGGTTTATATCAGTACTGAAAAACAAAATGCAGATATCTTTACTAAACCTCTTGCAAAAGTAAAGAAAAATTTCTTCAGAAGGAAAATTGGTTTGATCAAAATATGAATGTAATTATTAATGTACATTTTTTGTTCATGAATAAAATATTGAAATATTTCAAAATTGTGAAGATGACGATCTTCTGTGTATATAGGTTACTATGTCAAGGTGACGATCTTGACAATAGTAACTAGGCTTCAAGATCAACTCCCGTAAGGGTTTGTCCTGGATAGGACCAGACATCTTGTTGCTTATGTTATTACTTGTTGGGTAATAAAATTGTTATGATCGACTCCCAAAAGGGTTTGTCCCAGATAGGATCAGACATCTTAACTCTTACATTATTACTGTGTAATAACTCATCATGATCGACACCTTTTAAGTGTCTTGGATTGGGCCAAATATCATGATATGAAAATTTCTACAAATTCTATTAAACTCTCTCTCAAGAGGGAGTGTTAAAGTATTGTTTGTTCGTGTTTAATAATCAATGAGAAAATCATGATATATATATATATATATATATCATATAATAATTGAATATGTAACATATATTAATATGAAGTAATGCATATATTATTGAATCAATTTAATCATCATTGAATCGACTGAATGGTCAAATATGATTATCGGCCAAGTATGCAAAGGAAGTCACGTATCGTGACTGATATATATGAAATATCACGATACTATCAGACTGTTAGTATATGACAATCATGATAGTATCATGAATGTATGATTATATTAAACATGCCGTTCAATATATCGTTGGCTATGCGATTTGTTTACTGTGTGCATAAAAATGATAATCATAAGTTATACAATTTTTTAATATGAACAGTCATGACTTGTCATATAATTTAATATGATGAGTCATGTCTTTTCATATTTACATCCTTTAGATTCAATATATATAGTTATTATATTTTTCAGAATCAATCAATAACCAAGGCAATTGTATTCTACTGCATACATTCAGTTTACATCTTATCTCCTGATCGATAATTCCTTAACAAACTCATTGTATAAATAGATGTGTAATTAATTAGAATAGATGGATGTGATGATGATTGTATCTGAAGAGCACATATAAAGATTAGACACATAGTTTCATGCAAAAGGACAAAAAAAGATGAATTCAGTTATGAAGAACAAGATTCAAGGCTACCGAGAAGAACAAAGGTATTAATCAATCACTATAGGTGATACATCATATTGTAAACTTAAAGGATATGTACTCAGGAATTTAGGATTACATTTTATCAGGTCAATAAGTATTTTTGACTGCATTCTAACAAGTGTATCAAATAGAAGAAATCCTTTAAGAAGGTGGATTTAACAATCATTATGTAAATATCTTAACCGAGTGCACACTAAACAATGTTGCTAAATCTATTAATAGAGTAGACCTTAATCGGTCTAAACATGTTACTCCTAACATGGTAATATCATCAGAAGTGATCAAATTTGTAACCTTAACCGACACCTTCCATTCTGCAGATAGTGAAGCTTTGTGGGTTTCATCCCCACCGCAATTTTTACCTTCTAACAAGGGTTTTGTGCGTTACCAATTCTTGTGTCATGTGTCATTACATTTCATGAATGTTTCTATGAATGTTTACATGCAATTAAGTTTAGATTTGATATTACATGCATAAAGATAGAAAAACACCTATGGTCGGTAATACAAAGAATTGATTACTAAAGGATTAAAGGTTAAGTGATAAAAAGTTTTAATGGAACTAATTCACCACTCCCCTCTCAGTACACACCATTCCATTTTTCAAACAATTGGTACCAGAGCTAGATCTCTTATTTGGAAAAGATTAAATCACTTGAGAGAAAAGATCATACAATGGAAAGTTACAAGCTAGATAAGAATATTGAGAATCAAAAGTTATAGATACAACTCTTCTATGAGAAATACAAAGAAGCTGGAATTAATATGAGAGAGCTACTAGATGAAAGAAAAGCTATGGAATCTCGCGTCAATGAAAAATACTATCATGAAGAAGAGATACCTAATTTATTTGAGTCATCATGATCTACATCTAGCAATACATCTGACACATCAGAAGGAAGCATTACAAGTCTAAATGTAATCAATCAACATTTGAAAGAATAATTAAAATCATTGAAAATTAGTCAAGAGACACAGATGGTAAGGATGATTGAGGTTATGAATAATTCTAGACAACTTGAGAAAGAAAGAACACTAGCTATTAATGATAGGAGGAAGATCACTGAAAAGCAACAAGAGAGAGAATAAAAAATACAAAGACTTACTGAACATCATCATGAGATCGCCAATCAAATTGTTCTTATGAGTCAGGAGGAAAAATAACTGAGCATAGAGCTCAATGGGAAATTGGAAGCTATTGGTGAGCTATGATAAGAAAATGAAAAACTAAAGCATGAAGTAAGGATTCAACAACAACACAATGACATGATCAAGAAAGTTGAAGAGAGCACAAAAAGAATGGATGATTTTCTTAATGGTCAAAGAAGACTCAACAACAATATTGGTCTAGGATATACTGAGCATGGATAATCATCATACCAAGCTAATAAAAAATATGTCTACACAAATTAAAGATCAAGGAAGCAGTCATGCAATCACTATGGAAAACCAGGCCACACATAAAATATTTATAGGAGCAAAATTAAAGGTATTCCAAAATCCACTTCTACATTCATTGGTAAATGTTATAACTATAACAAGAAAGGACACAAAGCACACAAATTGAGATTTAAGGTGAGACAACCAAAGAAGGAAAACTACATGGAAAAATATTGTCCTACTTGAAAAATGCATGGGCACACATCTCTTGAATGTAGGAAGAAGAAAAAGAAAGCATGGAAGCCAAAAGAACAAGAAAATGCTTGTGAACCGAGAAGTGTTGGTAACTCAGATGTTTAGGATTACAACACATGTAAAAAATACACAAAATGTGGTAGATATGGATACATAGCTGAAAACTACATGAGAAAATGGATGAGAAGGTCTAGAAGGAAGACTAACTCTAAAATGGAATGCTTACACTGTCATAGGGTCAGTCATCTAAGAAAGGACTGCAGAGACTGAGTGACAGAGATAAGCACTTTTTCCAATGGAAATACCATTGAAGACATTAGGAAGATGAGAAACAAAATGTGGAGGAAAGATACAAACACTGCTGATGCTGGACCGAGCACTATAGTTGGTGACACCGCATCCAATAGATCTGGTGATATCACCACCCCACCTAAGAAGATCAAGTAAGTATGAAACTGCACTATACAAAGCTATATTTTACATCAGTTCCATCATACATTGATAGTATGCCAAATTAGCATGAATAAAGATACACTATGGCATTAATTGTTATGAATTTGTAAATCCAATCTCATCGGTCAATACATACTGAGAATCATCGGTATACATATAAAAGCCAAGTTGTTAATGTAAAGCGAGCATCATCAGTAATCATGTAAGAGACTATCAGTCTTCTCCCAATACTGAGCACTGTCGGTGAACATATGAAAGGTCAATTGAGTTGACACTTACCTCGAGTATCTCATTCTCATTGAGGATGAAGTTGGTATGTTCCCCGAGAGACTCCATCTTCAACCACTGAGAAGTAGGTAAAGCATTTATTACACCACTTACAACATCATCTATAAAATGGCAATGGAAAGGATCATTCATTCACAAAGTGATTAAGAGCGAAGAGTAGAGCGAAACATAGTGAAGAACATCAACCAAGTTTCAGAGTGACTCACAAGCATATTCATGGTATTCAGACAGATTCAAAAAATCTACAACATATCAAGTGAGTATCTAAGACTCACCGATCTCACAGTTTGTATATGGGAAAAGCCCTAATTTCCAGAAATAATGGAAACCACATCTCACATTTCCAAGATCAAGAATGCCAAAGATAAAAAGGTCAACCTAATCAAGAACACTACATGCGAAGAGCCTAAGTACAAAATCTAGCTAGAGGTTGCTTTACAACTCGACGATGCTGGAGCACTCTCAAGCATACCACCTAGGGTTTTTCTAGTCAAGGATGTCTAAGCCTATATCCACTGCAAAGCAGTAAAAATTGGAGATCTGGAAGTTGAGGAAGCTTACAAGAAGCTTTGCACAGATGGAAACATCAAAGACAAACATAAACACATTGAGGTGAAAGGGCTGACAAATGCCCTAATATTCCTGAAGGAGTTTAAAACCAAGTGGGTCAGGATAGTAATAAGCAGGGTACATGACCGAAATATGTGGCTGGATGAGCCAAAACATATTACTAAGGATGTAATACATGTAGTGACCAGTTATCCAGTAACTGACAAGGCAAAAGCACTCAAACATCCTCCTCGTCCCGACATAGAAATGATGACAGGTGCAGTATGGGATGGAAGAGGATTGAAGGTAAATTCCATCACTAATCTCGAAGTGAAATTCGGTGCATGTGTGCTAGGATACAAGGTATTACAAGCCATAATATTAAACAACATTGCATGTGGAGTAGCTGACACTTCTCATAAGATTGTGAAGAAGGGTCTACAACTAGATTTATTCAAGCTTCTACTAAAGCAACTAGAGGAGAACATGAGGACCATTAGATCAGAAAAATCTAATTCAAGTAAGTTTGGCTCACTCCTCATGTGTATATTCTTCTACTTTCAAGAATTATTCCCATCCTTCAGTAATGTCAATTGGGACACTACCCAACCAGTGACAATACAAATTAGTGAATTTATTAAGTCACTATGAGAAAATTTTACTTCAGTCATGGATGCATACTTCACTACATTTTAAGAAAGGATGTAGAAAAGGATGAGGATACCATAACAATTGGTGGCTGAATATAAAGATGATATTTGTTTCATGGTGGACACCGATACAACTTTGATCAAACCAGCTGTACCGAGGATAGCATGGTTAGCACCACTTGACTATGAGATAAACATAGAGTAGGCCACAAATGCTATTGAAGCATTATTAAATGAACCACTGGACAAATAATTACCAATATTTGGCACCTATGAAGAAGCTAAGGCTAGAATCAAAATAGGCTTAGTTGTGAATAAAATTGACACAAAGAAGACCAAAATGGTGAAGACACTCAAGAAAGTTTTTTTGGTAGATGATGAAGATTTAGAACAAAAAGATGACACTGAGGGATAGTCACCCATCGGTGAAGGTGAACAATTGAGTGAATATGAATCTACAGAGTCTGATGCACCACCAACACCTAAAAATAAACCAAGGAATACTGTTGCATCAAGGACTATAAGTCAGACAACAAAGGACACAAGCTCATCACCAAAGAAAGGAATAGTGAGGACTTACAAGAGAAAGCCTCAAACTGGGAAACAGGCACTGACAAAAAGAAGAAAATACATCAGAGGTAAAGAGGAAAAGGATGAAACTACACAAGATGAGAGTGAACAAGCACTCCAACAAGAAAGGAACAAAGTTCCTAAGACAATTGATGAAATTGCTGCATCAATTGTCAAGATAGGTAGCATATCAAATACTAAGATAAGGCAATGGTTAAATTTAAAACCTGAGCATCAGAATAAAATTGAAGATTCCCTCATTCAAGCAATGATTGAATTCAAATATGTACCTATATAATTTGATATGAAGATTCCATAAGAGCTTATTGACAGAATATCAACAAGATGGAAATTTTCCTTGCATACAGAGAAACAAATGAGGGAAAGATCTCTCATTACAATGATGCCACCCGAGTCAAAGATGGAAGAAATTAATGA
This sequence comes from Thuja plicata, assembly GCA_018584345.1. Lineage (NCBI taxonomy): Eukaryota > Viridiplantae > Streptophyta > Pinopsida > Cupressales > Cupressaceae > Thuja > Thuja plicata. Next base: position 2,156,514 of record MU223964.1, on the reverse strand, counting down.
AATGATGAAGAAGCATTCAAAGAAATTATCAACTAAGTTGAGAGCTTACAACGTACTCAAGGGCAAGAAAATAGAGCTTGACAAAGAAAGTGATGATATCTGGAATGAAATTATCAATCCACCTAAGGAGGATTCAAGCCCCAAGAAGGTATTAGCTCTTATCGAGACCCTTCACAATGAAGAAAATGAGGCAACCCCGAGCCCCGAGCACATCATCATTAATGAAACCAAGGATGTCAATCTAGTAGATCTAACAATAGAAGCAAGTAGGGATATGGATGACATACCTAAAATACTCCAATCATTAGGGGATACTACAAATGTAACTATAATAGATATCATTGGAAGTGATACTGCAGATGAAGTAAAGAATGATGAAGATGTAAATGTGACCACTCATCAAGGAGAAGAAAAGGAAAAGGAAAAGGAAACACATGATGCTGTACAGGTTAATATTCCAGGCCAAATGCCATTATTGATACAAGCTATCAATATCTTCTAAGAAAAGGAGAAGCCACCCGACCATGATGCAAGCATACCCAAGGATAAGGGTGAAGAGGAGCAAAAAATCACAAATGATGAACAAAAAGTAACAGATGGAGAGAAGAAAGATGCAAGTGAAGAAAAAAGTGATGCCACTCCAAAGGATACCAAAGGAGAAGCTGTAGATAAAGCTAAGGTTGCTGTGGAGACGTCTACAACCAACTGATAGGTAAATACCGAGCAACAGGAAAAAGACACCACACCCCCAAAGCCTTCACCAAGTACTTTAGACCAAGAAAAAGATCTTGCTATGGTGCTACATACAACTTCCTCCACCACAATTGCAAAGAAAAAGAAGAATAATAAAAATCCACTCACCTTGGATGAGATAATAGAAAACCAAACTGTGATCCTAGGACATTGGATCCAGAGTCACTTACAAAGTATGCAAAACTTTGTAAAAGGAAAGCTATACAAGACAAGCTCAAAAAGGAGACCAAGGAAACATAGGTACTAGAAACTATGAAAGACATAGTACTGCAGATTGTACCTAATACCAAAATTGATCAAAATGCACCTATTCTTGATCAATTAATAGTTCTTACTAATGCCATCACATCACAAAATGTAAATGAAAAAAAGGAAATAGAAGAACGTGCAGAGTAGAAATACCAATACAAATTAATAGAGAAAATAAGCCAAGAAGTGGCAGAGAACAAGGTAAAATTATCTAAACTAGTCAATACACTGGAACCCATTATTTCAGAAGTTATAACCTTAGTTCAGAATTTATGCACTATAGAGAAATTCACTAAGGAGAATAGTGAAAAGATTGCAAAGATAGATGCAAATCTAAATGCTAGTGCACAAGGTCTTACAACCAATGGAAATCCATTCAAGTTGCATTATGAAAATATTATGCAAGAAAAAAGGTTGAGACTTGAGATTCAAGAGGCAGAATCCAAATTTAGAGATGAGGTAACTGTTGTCACTGAGGTTTGCACCCTTGCTGAAAGCTTCTCTAACAGCAACCTAGTGAAACATGGAATCAACCTCCAAGCTGTGGGACTTGAAATACGAGGTTGAATCTCCAGAGAAGGCCAGCTTCCTCTACTATCAAGATGCACCTAAAACTATCTCTTGCAAGGAAAAGGGAGAAGGAGATGCAGAAAACCAAATTACTTGAAAAGGGAAAGGTGATACACCAAGATAGGGCCTACTTTCTTCTGC
>MU223964.1:2137692-2149539 GCA_018584345.1 Thuja plicata | reverse complement strand
TTGGTGAGGGGTAAAGGGTTATGTGAGCAGTTGCTCTCACCTCCTGACATAGTTGAAGAGACTGCACTGATAATTGAAAATGAGCAGCCAACTGAGGGTGAAAAACATAACAACTGGATGGATGATATGATTACTTTCTTATTAGGAGGAGGTTATCCCCAAGGTTTAGACAAGACTAAAAGAAGGNAGTTCAGATTGCAGTCTATTCCTTATGCATTAGTAGACCAAGTTCTGTTTAGAAAATATCTTAATGGTGTTCTACTTAGATGCATTAATTTTGATCAGGTGAATAGAATGTTAGAAGAATTCCATGATGGTCCTAATGGTGAACACCTCATAGTTCAAGTCCCATAGCTTGGAGGTTGATTCCATGTTTCACTAGGTTGCTGTTAGAGAAGCTTTCAGCAAGGGTGCAAACCTCAGTGACAACAGTAACCGAGCTCCAAGCTCTACTTTTACCAAATCTCACATTACTGTAACAACACATGACTTCGGCAAGAACATTGATTGCCACCCTAGAAATGTTTGTAATAGAAAGCATATATGATATGCATGCAAGAATCAACTTGGAAATCATGACCCTTGAACACCTCAAAGAAAAATGGGAGAAGCCAATGGAGGACATTCAAAAATCCCATTCCCACATTTTTGACAAGTTGTAAGTATTAAACTTTTGTCACTATTATTAAAAAAAGGGGGAATTGATATTATAAAAGGGAAATGATTTTGTGTGATAAGGTGAAAGGAGGAGATGATAAAAGGGGAAACATATGTATAAAGGCAAGTGTATATACATGTAAATATACTATATCGATGCATGCACATAGGGGGAGTCATATTGACAAGGTGAACACATGGTGTTTATACTAAACATTTTAGTTATGCACATATCAATTTTTTTGATACTAATGTCAAAGGGGGAGATTGATGATCATAGTTTTTCATTAGTATAAAAAGGAAATTTTTTTTGAAACCATCGGTAACATGATCACCGAAAGATAGGTTTATAGTGCAACCTGACACAAAAGTTCACAGAGGTCGCCAAAAATGCTAAGTGCACTATCACTGACAAAATGATCATAGTGTAAAATGACAACACAGTGTACAGTGTAAACAAACATGACAAGTTCATAGAGGAACCCGATAGATAAGTTCACAGTGAACACTGACAGACAGTCTACAAAGAAAACCAAGAAGCAGAATGTCTACAGAGACTTCACCAAGGAAAGACTATAGAGCAACCCGAGCACCACTCTATCGAGAGACAACTTTAATTCTGAGAAATGTGGATCTGAGTTACACGTCAGATAAAACACTTAAGTTTTATATTTATCTTTAAAGCTTATCTTTAAATCAATTTCTTGAGGGACAAGTAAAGCAAATCTAATTGTTTTAATCAGTCTAACTGATTGAAAACATGCAAACTAGGAGATCAAGGTCAAGTTGTAAACCTTTGATCATAGAGTTATAATTGTAAAATGTGAAACCTATGTAGGTAAAATCATTGTATAAATAGATGTGTAATCAATAAGAACAGCTGGATATGATGATGATTATATTCAAAGAGCACATCTAAGGATTAGACACAAAGTTTCATGCAGAAGGACAACAAAAGATGAATTCAGTTATGAAGAACAAGATTCAAGGCTACCGAGCAGATCAAAGGTATTAATCAATCACTATAGGTGATACATCATATTTTAAACTTAAAGGACCTGTAATCAGAAATTCAAGTTTTATTTTATCAGGTCAACAAGTATTTTTGATTGAATTCTAACAAGTGTAGCATACAGAAGAAATCCTTTAAGAAGGTGGATTTAACAATCCTTATATAAATCTCTTAACTGAGTGCACACTAAACAATGTTGCTAAATCTCTTAACAGAGTAGACCTTAACCAATCTAAACATGTTATTCCTAACAGGTTAAGATCATCATAAGTGATCAAATTTGTAACCTTAACCGAAACCTTCCATTCTGCAGATAGTGAAGCTTTGTGGGTTTCATCCCCACCATAGTTTTTACCTTCTAACAAGAGTTTTCTGCGTTACCAATTCTTGTGTGATGTGTCATTACATTTCATGAATGTTTCTATGAATGTTTACATGCAATTAAGTTTATGATTTGATATTACACGCATAAAGATAGAAAATCACCCATGGTTGGTAATACAAAGAATTGATTACTAAAGGATTAAAGGTTAAGTGATAAAAAGTGTTAAGGGTATTGATTCACCCCTCCCCTCTAAGTACACACCATTCCATTATTCCAGTATTTTTAATATACATAGTTTCATATACTTTTATGCAACATTGTCTTTGACCTTTGCATTGTGCAACCTTATATTGTATCATACAAAAATTATCCTCATTATTTTAAAGCGCAACCAAGCTGCTTTCCTCCCAACATTCTGTGCATCCATTCTGCGTTTAAATTACATTAGCTTCACAATATTTCATTATCTCTTAGCAACATTGTATCTTCTTATACAATTTGTGGTGTAACCCCTTCCCTTGGTGAGTTGTCTCCCAACTTCCTTTGACCTCCATCACTGCTTGCATAGAGTAGCAGTGGCTTTGTGTTTTGGCATCATTGCGCAACACATTATCTCCCCTTGCATTGTCCATTTTTTGGCTTTTTATATTGAGCATATTATTTGTATTTAGACCTCATGCAACCTCTAAATATCTCTCCCATCAGACCTCACACAACCTCTAAATATCTCTGCTTGGCATCTTCTGTTTGCCTTACGCAGAACTCCTTCCTTGCGCATTAGCAGCCTTTGCTACTGGTACCTCCCTCCTTCACAACAGTCAAAGCTGCTCACGCAACCCAACTTGCTCATGCAAATTTTTGTAGACTCATGCTCCTCCTTTCTACTGCTGTCAACCATCTCTTTCTTTGCGCAGGGTAACTCTTGCCTTGACTGGCTTTGTCTTCATTTCCTTCTCTGTGCAGCTTTGTTTGCCATTGGCTATGATATTTCAAATTTTTTATTCTCATTTCAATCATTAAAGTCAATTATATCGTTTCCCCTTTGTAGTTTAACATTTTTATGGTGCTGCAGGTTTCTGACAACTCTTCCATTATCTCATCATTAGATTCTCATTCTTCAGTATATTTATTCAATTTGTTTATCAAAACTTTAAAAATTAATCTTTATAACCAAAATTTTTTTTAAATAAAAAAGTTTAGAACGAGTATACATTTATTTTTGTTTAATATTTATTCATTTTGGTTAAACCCTTTATTCATTTTAATAATATAATCATAATTCAATTGCTAAATCATTATTTAATTGCTATTCAAATTTGTTTAATCACTTTAACAAAAAATTTAATTTTTTTTAATAGTTATTTTCTTGCATATTGGCGTTTACTAATCGCATTAAATTGGCTTTTTAGCTTCATTATTATATTATGCAACTTGTATTTCAATTTATTTTTAATTCATTATGTCAATATTAATTCTAGATATTAAATTAACAAGTTCCAATTATCACGCTTGGAAGACTCATATTACATTTATTTTTTGCTTTAAACATATTCTTGATGTGGCGACTAGTGTGACTTCTATTCCCGCTACTACTGCCTCTAAGGTAGATATTGATGCTTGGAATGAGAAAAATGATGAGGCTTTAGGCCTTATAGACATTTCTTTACATCCAGATTTATATGTTTTAATTTCCCACTGTACTGAAGCACATGCAGCATGGACGATTCTGAAAAACACTTTCGACAGTGCAAATGAATCTCGAAAGATTCAACTCCAAGATCAATTGGAGGATCTCAGGTATACAGATTTCAAAACCATGGATGAGTTTTTACTTAATTTTGATTTGTTTTGAAGTCAATTAACTGGGTTAGGAGTTACTTTATCTGAAATTCAGTTAATTCATATCATTTTAAAAAAATGCCTTCCTAGACAATTTCAACAATTTATCACTAATATTCATTCTCAATTAGTTCTTCCTTTGTTAGCATCTCAATTAACTTATGCTATCTTTCAACATATTTTACATCAAGAAGAGGCTAATTTAATTCAATTTGGGACACTTAAAACTAATGAACATGATTTCATGTCTAGATCGCATAATAATAGATCAAATAATCTTAATCATAATAATGGTTATCATAATAATTCTAATAGACCTCATTTTAATTATTGTGGGAAAGATGGTCATGTGATCAATACTTGTTTTAAGAAAATTAAACATGAGAAGTCATCTAATCCTAATACTCAAAAATATCATAATCATAACACTTGTCATAACACGTAAATCTCAGGCTGATCAGGCTAATGTTGATACTTCTCCGGATGCTGCCTTGGTTTAGACTGTTGATGTTGTCCTTTCGAGTGATGCTAGGACTGATCCTGACTGGATTGTTGATGCTGTATTTGGCTCAAATGTTCTATTTTCTGGTGCTACAGTTTCTGCTGTCCCTATTTATCCAAGTAGAGATTTGGGGAGTGGTGGTGATGTTGTCCCTATCCCAGCTGTGTGTGTTGGTGTGGACAACCTTGTTTCTCAGGCTCTTGAGGGCTCCTATGCTAACTCTTTGGCTTGGTAGAGCGTAACTAAGAAGGTGGAGGATGGATAGATAACATTTAAAGGAAAGAAATTAAAACCGTTAATGCCTTCTTTTGATATGAATTTACGATCACACATGGGTGGGCCTAAATGTAAATCTTGATTGCTCTTTGTTGTGGTCTGTTGGTCTAGTCTCAGTTTTACTTTTTGTGAGAACATTTTATCTATTCCCTTGGGCTTGGTTGGTGGTGATCTACAACTATTTTTTTTTCTCTTAATGCTCTATCTTTTGTTGTTATTGTTAAAGGTTTTGGGTCCTTTCAAAACCTATTTTTACTTAATCAAAACACTTGTCAAGATTTTTTTATTCGATATGGGATGTCTAATTATCATGATGATAATACTATTTAGGATGAGCCATATGATGATGGCTACTCTTGGAATAACCCTCTTGATTACTATCTTCCTACTCCAAGTGATTATATGTTCTCTCCTTATGATGCAATGCAATTTGATGATCCTTGCTCTCATGTTGATGATATTCTTGAACAACAAGAGGAAATTATCTCAAATTTTTTTAACATTTTGATTAAGTAAAAATAGGTTTTACAAGGACCCAAAACCTTTAAATAGAGTTATACAAATATTTAGATAAAGTAAAACAACAACTGTGCCGAGGCACCAAAAAAAGACACCCGAAAAAAAAATCGAGCAGACAGACTAGCTAGCAATAATCCCAAAGATAAACATAATAAATAGGGACAACACAAAAAGGGGGAGGGCCCAGGAAAAGACAGCTACATGCCATAAACCATATCTTAATGTTACTTTGCAAGATATGTTTATTAATCAAGATGAAATTCATGATGATCGTACTAATCCTATGTTTGTTGTAGATCATAATGATAATAATGGTGATGCTTATACTATCTCTATTCCTCTTGATTCTACATATTATGGTGAATAAATTACAGATTTGTTTTATGAAACTAAAGATTGCATTTTTGATTCTATGACTGATGATTTGCATTATGATTTTACTTTCCAAAGTGTTACTGATTCAGCACTAGGAGATCCCAATGATGGGAGCTCTACTAGTGGTTCTTGCCTTATTGCAGGCTCAGGTGTTGATCATGCTCCACCTCTATTTTCTACTAGAAATGAATGTATGGAATGCATAAATGCATCTCAAGAATCTCAATGGTTACTTGAAGATTTGGGCTCCCTTCCACAAGAAATTACATCTTTGTATTGTCAAAGTGCTATCCACTTAGAAAACATTCCTATGTACCATTCAATCTCCATAGATCCAGTTGAAGAAATACATGATGATCAAGCTATCAACAATCTACTGAAGACTCTTTCAAAAGAAACATCTAAAAATAATTGTAAACATTTGGGTGTGATACCTATTGATCTAATTTTCCCAAGTAAAGATTAAAGGGGGATGTCAGAATTATAATATTTCCTTGGTATTTTATAAACCAAGGTCTTGTCTCATATTTGTCATTCCTTTAATAAGGAAATTAGATATTCCTCCTTAAGAGGATTCCTATATATAGCACACAACAAATGTGAATGTGACACACATAGAGTATGGGAGTTACATACAAACTCCTCCACTCATCTCTACTTAAGAGATGGTTCTCACACACTTCTTAAGGGTTCTCATAGGGGTTCTAAGTTGGTTCTCTCAAGTTGAACAATCTTCTCTATTCTCTTGCTTCTCCTCACTTTCTGAAACTTGCTCTCATTATTGTAATAAGATTATTTCTCTCTTTCTCTCTTCTTCTTTAGGCTTTGTGCCTCATGAATATTATACACACGGGGTTTTTTCTTGCTTTTTCCCCTTTTAAAATCCTTGAGTTCTTGTGTTGGTCTTGGAGCATTTTGGTAAATTTGGTGTTTGATCTATTGAAGCAATCTCTCTCTCTCTCTCTCTATATATATATATATATATATATATATATTTGGTAATATTCTTGCTCTTTCTCACTCTCTTGTATTCTTTCCTAATCTTATTACAATTTTTTAATGTTTCTAACAAACTTATCTCCTGATCTCCAGATAAACCATGGTCAAGGCTGAGTCAAGGTTGAGTTTATTTTGAGATTTAGAGACTAAGGATTGTCTTCAAGTCTCCAGATAAACCATGGGTTAGGAAATAAATTCAGAGATTCAGTGACTAAGTGTATCTCCCAATCTCTAGATAGACCATGGTTAAAGCAGAGTTCTCAGGCTAGTTAAAGGGCAACAAACCAACACATGACACTTGGCAGATTCTGGTGAGTTCTGGGGGAAAAAATGCATAAAAGGAGATTAAAATAATGTGAAAGTTAAAGCATAGTATTCTTCTATGGTCTTGTGAAATATTTAATATTTCAAAGCTTGGAAAAGAAGAATTCACAGGAGGATTTTTCTCAGAGAGTGAAATCTGATTTTTTAGAGAGCATGGCTTGGAATCAAATTTGTTGAAGATGATGATTGCAAAGAAGAGGTAGTTGCACAAGGAGATTAGATTTCTTTGGGGAAAGAATATTTTTTTTAAGTAGATAGGTGTTAGTTAGTTTGAAATTGATTTTCCAATTCTCTATATCTTTCTTATTCTCAATTGTACAGGGATGGTGAAATTAACACTGTTGGGCAGTTTCCTGATTTCTGGGTCTTTTCTTTTTGAGTTCTTTTTCTTAGAATGTGTTGAATTAGGAACAATTTAATGAAAAACAATGGAATCCCTATCCATATTGGTGATTCCTTTGTGTATTATAGAGAGTTTTAGATTTGAGTTCTTCTCCGATTTGAAGGAAAAAGTGCTAACAAAATGACGACTCTACTGGGGAGAAGTGGATTGTTGTAAAGTCTGTAATGACTAATTGTCTATTGTCAATTTCTTGATCAGTTTATTAAAAATTTTCCCACATCTTTGTGGGTGGAGACTTTGAAGTCTTGTGCAGCCCAGTTGCAATGATTTACATGTAAAATTTTAGAGACCTTTAGTATATTGTTTGCAGATTTGAAGCCTTTGTTAGTTTGTTTTGGCAAGGATGGAGAAAATATCAGTTGGTTGTTTGAGTATGTTTACTTCTGCTGGCTGTGAAAGAGTATTTCAGTAGCAACAATAAAGGCAATCTACTTCTCATGTTTTTCTTTCATGAGAATTGATTGATTTAAATGGATTCCATCTATTGAGTGTTTTCAATACTAGGAAAGAGGTGTGTTCAAATTAGTAAATAATGTAAAATTTCTTTCCACCTAAAGTGCAGACCAGCAAGGGTTTTTCAAAATCCTTTCATACCAAGAGGTATGAGCCATTGTGTTTTGATGGCAGTAGAGATTTCCGACATGACATTAGAGATTATTTGCAAAATTTTTGTGGAAATCAAGCTGTTTCAGCAAGTCATCATGTTCATTAAATGTTCATTGATTTATTGCGTGAGTTTGAAATTGAGTATGAAGATGTATACATGAAGTTGTTTGTTCAAAATTTGAGGATGATGCTAGGAACTGGTTTTCTTTTTTACCGGCTTGTTCAATTTCTTCTTGGGATGAATTACATGTTTCTTTAATGGAACAATTTGGTGGGAAAATGAATTTGAGTGATGTATTTACTGATTGGTTGAATCTTAGGATTAGAGAAGATGAATTAGTTCCTGATTTTAATATAAGATTTGCAAGAGCTCTACATGAAATACCTAAAAAATAGTAGACCTCAAGATCATGTGTGTGTTATGGTTTACTTTGATGCATTTGAAAAGAAGATGATTTATAGCTTGAGAGACAAGGAACCTAAGACATCACAACAGGATTTCAGGACATCAATAGAGATTGAAAACAATGCCACATACAGATTGAAAAAGAACCATTTATCTAGAGGGATTTTCTAGAAAAATGTATTTGAGAATGGACAAGAGTATTATGATAAATTTTCAACTCTGAGTAGGTGTATTGATACCTCTTATTTGGTCTCTAATTAGGTCTTGAATTCAGATTTGAATAGATGTATTGTTAATGATCCTTTGTTGCATATGGAAGAAAATTATAATGATGATAGTGATGCATATGTCCAAGAAATGGTAGCAATGAATGATGATGAATTTCTCAATAAATCTTTTCCTTATAAAGTTATATGAGAAATACCCTCTCATTTTGATCCTAGATGGAATAATACTAACAATATTTTGAATTCTGAAGAGGATGTATATGTTTTACACTCTTATGAGGATCAAGAGGATGCTGAAACTTATGTTTCTCAAGACACTGATATGTTGGAAAATGCTGATCTATTGTTGTTATGTGAGCCTAGTGTAGCACAGGAAGATGAGAGCATTCGTGGAAGTGAATCTGAATCAACATGTGAAGGTAAGGGTATCTTCAGCAATTCTGAAAATAATCTTTTACACAAGCGTGACACAAATGAGTTTGATTTTAAGAGATTTTAAGTTGATCTATTGTCAAAAATTAAGGATAGAGGGATAATAAATGATTGTCTTCCTTATGATATGGAGTAAGATATTATCTTGCAAATTTATTATGAGATTATGGATGAAAATTAGAATGAAGATCAATTAGTTGAGTCTTTTCAGTCAAAGGGTAAAGTGCTAGATGAGTTTATTGTTGAAATCCCTTCGTTTAATGATGATTAATTGAAACATATGAATTATTTGTGTAATGAGAATCCTACACATAATGAGAAATTTGAGGAAGATTGGTGTCCTTTCCCATCTCCTCTGGGTGAAGAAGGTAGTATAAATTTATCATCTACTTCTTTGCCTAATGATAGAGGTGTTGAATCTACTTATAGTAATATCTCTGATTTTTAATCATATGCTGAAAGTGATTATGACATCAAGAGTATTAATGTCTTCAAAGTTTTTAATAATGATGCATTTGATGAGGACATTGATATAGATCAACCATATCTTTGCTATCATGTTCATAAAGGAGAAAAACATGGTATTGTTAATCCATTATTTGAGGAATGCATTGAGTTTTCAGATTTGGTTTATTATGATTTTAATGTTGAAAATATATCAATATGCAATAAGAAATCAGATTGTATCTCTTCCCGGGCTAAAAAATGATTGTGAGTTTGAAGTTGCATTTGATGAGTTCATTGTTCAATGTAGTGAACATGATTATGATATTGATCAGCTAGCTCCTTGTGACCATGTTGATAATTTGCAAATGGAGGAGGTTTCCATTCCATATTTTGAGGAACATGCTGATATGTCATTATATTGTGAATTTTTTCCAGGCTTTGGTATTCATGGCTTATGTGAGTATGAATCATTTAGCTTCTTTGCGGATCATCTGGCTAATGAGGAGGTAACACAAGTGGAGTATGATGGTTCTTATGGTGGTGCATTTCTTCATTGTCATGATTCATATTTTATAATATTTGCTGATGTGAAGAATGCGTTTCATACTTTTGGTTGTGCTAATTCAAATGGAAGAAGTTTGAAAGGTATGAATGGAATTGCAAACAAGGTATTCTTCATTTTTATGATTCCTTGTGAGTTTGAGCAGCAAGTGTACAAGTACATTTTCATTTTGATATTTTTATGCCAAGATGAAAATCAGATTTATGATAAAGGAAAGTATAAGTGGCATGTGTTTGGTGGTCCGGGACCACCAAAAAAGGTGTAATATTTTGCTAGTTTGAAGAATGGGCTTTGAATTTTGGGGCTGTCTTCTTCTACCAATGATTCTGAATTATCTGCGTGCATGCATGGGGCATGCATCCCTTGTCAGAGCCACTGTTGGGACTCAAAAATGTAACAAGGGTTTTTGAGTACCTTGTTAATCTTTTGCATTTTGACCCCCCATAATTGCGTTTTGTGCCTATTTGTCCAGATGAAGTTTTGAGGTATACCATGCATGTCAGGTGTTCATTAACCTTATTTGACATATGAAGACATCCCAGGTTGTGGGTTTCAAGTTTTGAGTTATTTCATAATGTCTTGTTTTGAGCGCTTGTCTAATTCTAAATTTGCCGCCTAAGTGTCATTTTGTTGTAATAGGCCTAGTTTACATTTGAATAAGTTGTGTCCTATTGAGTTTCATAGACCGCCACTTTGGGAATATTTAATATGTATATCAGAGAGCTTATGTATCAAAACTCAATCCATTTTAATTCTGTTTGATAGGTTTTCGGGTGCCCCAAAGTTGTATGTCCAAAATTGTCTTATTTCTTTGTTTTGCCCAGAATTCTAAATACCCTACTTTGAGGTTTTGCAATTTGTGCCCGGTTCTTGGACATAAAGAAGTGATTGTTCCTCTGCATGGAAAACCTAGAAATGTACCTCCCTAGAAATTTCTAAACTATTGTCAATCCATTTGACCACTTTGCCCAACCCTTTCCAAATCCAATTTATGCATTTTCACTGAGTTTGAGTTAACAAAGTTGTTAAATGGCTGACTTTGAGAAGAAATGCCGATTGATTAGTTGATCATCGGAGAAAGTTAGTTTAAGATTCATTTTCCCTGTGTGAAAGTGAATCTATGTTCAAGGTTCCTGACTGTGAGGGTCTTATTTGATGAGTTTGTGAATTCAAAACCAAAAGTGATTTATTCAGATTGAGATTGTTGACAAAATTGATTTCACATGATACTCATTTTCAGAAGGTTGTAGCTTTTTGTCAAGCGATTGTTTTTAGATGCCAATTGTGGATACACTCTGCTTGTATCTAAATGTATTACTGTGATCAGTGGTTAGGCCTTAAGGCATGATTCCCTATTTTTGCAAAGTCTAATCCATTTGCAATTTCTGCTATGTTGACATCCGCATGTACACAGTGTTTTAGAATTGCCAAGTTGGACCAATGATATCTTGTAACCCTAATGCTTTCAAGAAAATCCAATTGGCGACCATGCTTAGATGCTATGGAAGAGAGGGTTTTCCAGTTCTCATATTTGCAGAGGGTGGTTGAGTCAGTTTTTAAGGCTAGTTCTAGATGCCAGTTGCCATTAATGAGATTAGTGCACCGAAATGTTAAAAGCGATTGTAAAGGCCGCCAATTCTATGCTTTATGATCCAATTGCACAATGGTTATGTGTAGAATGTGGAAGCATATATGAGGCATATTTAAGGCACATGAGAACATGAAGGATGTGTTAGGGATTTTTCTTGCAATGAACTATACTGCTTGATATGCTTACTTGATCCTTGTTACCTCCTGATTTTGACTCAAAGTTCAAAGGCAAGAAAAGCCTAATTGCTAAGGACTAAAACAATATCCTTCTTCGTTTTTGAGTTCCACAACTACTCAGGCAGGTTTTACCTTATAAGATGACTGATAACACAGTATTTGTTATTGT
>MU223964.1:2096046-2123827 GCA_018584345.1 Thuja plicata | reverse complement strand
GACACTAAATATGTGCAGAAAAAAGATGGACCTAGTGAAAATGTAAATAAACATAAGGTCAAGATTATTACAAAAGCCATAGAGCCAAATGTTGTACAAGAGGAAGATGTGAAAAGACAAGAAAAAAATGTTCCTATTCAAAAGATAGAAAATAAAAGGTTAAAAGAGTTAGCTCTAAAAGAACACAATGTATAAAATGATGTCACTTTTGACAAATCAAAGTTTTCAGATATGAGGTACACTCCAATAGATATGGGTCAATGTTTGTCCCAGATGACAGTTAAGGTTCCATTTTTGGAAATGATGAGAATTAAAGAACATAAGGAAAAATTAATGTCATTATTAAACACTATATCCACAATAAAGGTTTAGAGTCTAGTAGATGTTTCCAAGAGGTCAAATACCAAGGAAAATGAAGTAAAAGTGTTGACATCTGAAATTCCTCAAATATTCTTGAATGCAACTTCTTCCCCAAAAGTTGTTGACCCATTTTTTCTTTCATTGATAATTAATGATAAAATGCTCAAGAATTGCATGATTGATTCAGGAGCCTCTAATACAGTTATGCCAGTTGAAATCATGAGGGAAATGGGTTTACAAGTTGATACACCTTATGGAAGATGTAGAGCTATGGACTCTAGAGAGGTCCCTGTGATTGGTACCATTGAGGCTATGCCTTATAGACTAGCAGTATGCCCTGATGTAGTAATGACTATGAATGTTCTTGTGGTTGACATACCACCTCATTATGGCATGTTTCTATCAAGAAAATGGAGTACTTCAATGGGAGGTAGTATACAAAATGATTTATCATATGCTACTTTCAACATTGCTGGAGAAAATGTTAAGGTCTTAAGGGAGAGTAGAACTCCCCACATGATAGAAAAACTTGAAGACACTAATGTTAACTATTGCATTGACATAGACATGGAAAATTTTAGGATGCAAAAAAGTGAACTTTATTGTCAAGATCAAAAGGCTGACCCTTTGAACAGAGATTTAATCATGCAGGAAGATGGATTATGGAAGATGTACTTTGATGGTGCTTGCTCTAAAGAAGGATCAGGGGTAGGAGTATTGTTGATATCTCCATCAGGTACAACTTTTGAGTACTCATTTCTGTTAGCCTTCCAATGTACAAACAATACTGTAGAGTATGAGGCTTTATTCTTAGGACTTGAAATTTCTATTAAATGTGGTATAAAATGTTTAAAGGTTTATGGTGATTCTGAGTTAGTGGTAGCACAAGTCAGATCGAAATATGCTGTAAAAAATGATAGATTGAAAATGTACAAGTATGCTATTTGGGATCAACTTGAAATGTTTGATGCCTTTGATATAAGTTGGTTAGAAAGGTCAAAAAATATTATGGCTGATTATCTAGCAAATGTTGCTTTGAAAAATGATGATTTGACCTTACATGGGGTGTCAATACTAGAAGTCAAAACAAGACCAATTGTTCTGGAAAACATATACAACTGGAAAGTGTTCTAGGATGATCAAGATATTTTGAGGTTCATACAATGTTTAGACCATTATGAGAACTAGACTATAGATTGTAGTTCCTTACTAGAACATGATGGTGGAAAATACTACTCTGTGGAAATGAAGTTGCCCAATTAAGTTCTAATTAGATTCCTAGGGGTTTGGTGGAGCTTGAAGCATTGTTTATAAGTCAGCAAAATGATTCATCAAAGTTAAGCAATGCCAAGATTGAGGATTTAGAAGAAATAAACTTAGGATCTGAAAGTAGTCCTCAAACAATTTATATTGGGAAAGGTTTAGATTCTCACATAAGAATAAATCTGATCAAATTATTGAGAAAATACAAACATGTCTTTGCTTGGTCATATGAGGACTTGAAAGCATATAGAGAAGACCTTTTTCAACATGAAATTCCATTGAAATCAGATGTGAAGCCATTTAGGCAAAAACAAAGGCCTATTAACCCCTTGTTGGCTCCTAAAATGCAACAAGAGTTGATGAAACTCAAGGATGCTGGGATAATCCATCCCATCAGACATTCAACTTGGGTATCAAATTTAGTGCCATTTAGAAAAAAGAATGGTGACATCAGACTGTGTGTGGATTTCAGGAACCTAAATATTGCTTCATTGAAAGATAACTATTCATTACCCAATATGGAAGCAATGTTACACAAGGTGACTACTTGTGAGTTGATATCTATGATGGATGGTCTCTCAGGTTATAACCAGGTCTTAGTTAAAGAGATAGAGTAGTATAAAACTGTATTTTCTACTCCATGGGGAACCTATGTGTATATCAGAATGCCTTTTGGATTAATAAATGCAGGGGCAACTTTTTAGAGGGCTATGGTTGTTTCTTTCAAAGAATTCATTGATCTATTCATGGTTATTTATCAAGATGACTTAACTGCATATTCCAAAAGGGCTATTGATCATTGTGATCATTTGGGCAAGCTTTTTAACAAAGCATTGGAATATGATGTCTCATTAAATCCTAAGAAGTGTCATTTTGTAGTCAAAGAGGGGAAGTTGCTTGGACATATAGTGTCTAGGGAAGGGGTAAGAATAGATCCTAAGAGATTAGAAGAAATTCAAAAGGTGATTCCTCCAAAGAACCTAAAAGGTGTGCAATCTTTCTTAGGAAAGATCAACTTTGTCAGAAGATTTATAGTAAATTTTGCAGAAATTGTGAAACCCATTGTCAAATTATTAAAAAAGGATGCCAAGTTTGTTTGGAATGAAGAAGCTCAACAGGCATTTGAAAAAATAAAGAAAGCAGTACAGGAGGCTCCAGTTTAGAAATCTCCAAATTATACTAAGCCTTTCTCTTTGTTTTCATTTGCATCATTCCATACAATTGATGCTATTTTGCTTCAAAAGGATGAACAAGGATTTGAGCATCCCATAGCTTTTTACAGTAAGTCCTTGCAGGCTGTAGAGCTTAACTATGAAATAATGGAGAAATAGGCTTATGCATTGGTAAAGGCTATGAAATATTTCAGGACCTATTTGGTTTGTGCTAAGGTACAGGCCTATGTTCCTCATGCAGCAGTAAAGGATATCCTTAGACAATCAGAGGTAACTGGTAAGAGGTGTAAGTGGATTACAAGAATTCAACAATTCAACCTTGAGATCAATATCACCAAGTTAATAAGAGGACAAGGCTTGGAAAAGCTCATGATAGAAGAGAACCTAGATTTAGTATAGCTAAATCAGACATAAATACATGACCAAGATATTACTAGCATAGAAAGGCAACCGTACTATACTGATATTTTATTCTTTCTCAAAAATGCTAGGTGTCCTGATCATTTGTCTAAAAATCAGAAGAGGAGTTTGAAACTGCAAACTCAAAGGTACACTCTTATCCAAGGTGACTTGTTTTGGAAAGAAAAGAATGGTGTACTATTATTATGCTTGATAGATACCAAGCTGAGAAAGTTTTATGTGAAATGCATGAAGGAGAATGTGGAGGTCACCTTTTTGCTAAAACTACCACCCATAAGAATTTAAGGGCAGGATATTATTGGCCTACTTTGTTCAAAGATACTTATATACATGTCAGGAAGTGTGAACCATGTCAAAAGTTTTCCAATAAGCTAAAATTTGCAGGTGCTCTATTACTGAATCCAGTAAGTACTGAAGCTCCTTTTGCTATGTGGGGGATTGACTTTATTGGTGAATTTTAGGAGAAGTCTAGTGGAGGACATAGTTGGATATTGGTTTCTACAGATTACTTTACAAAGTGGATTGAAGCTATCCCTACAAGGAAAGAAACAAGCAAGGTGGTTACTGAGTTTCTCATGGAGAATGTTATAACCAGATTTGGTGTACCTAGTAAATTAGTGATGGACAATGCCATGAGTTTTAGATCAGAAGAAATGACAAGTTTCTGTGAAAGGTATGGGATTACAATATCATACTCATCCCCATATCACCCACAGGCTAATGGACAAGCTGAGTCTAGCAATAAGAGTATATTGAAGATATTGAAAAGGACTCTAGAACAAAATAAGAGAACATGGCACACAAAGTTGAAATTAGCTCTTTGGGCAGATAGGATAACACTCAAGAAGGCAACTAGTAAATCTCCTTTTGAGTTAGTGTATGGATTGCAAGCAAGGTTGCCAATTAACAATCTTTTACCAATATGCCAATTTATATAGCAAGAACATTTAGATGTCTTTGACAATATGCAAGATAGAATGATATAGTTGATTGAATTGGATGAAGCAAGGAGAAATAGTCAGAAAGAAAACATAAAATTACAGCAGAAGATGAAGTACCTTTTTGAGAAAAGGGCTACTGAGAGAAAATTCTAGGCTGGTGACCTAGTTCTCCAATGGAATGCAAGAGCAGAAGACAAAGGTAAACACAAGAAATTTGAGTCTTTATGGCTAGGACCTTTCATAGTTTCAGAAAATTTTGGCAAAGATTCTTATTTATTGAAAAATATGGAGGAAGAAGATTTTGAGTTGCCTGTGCACGGGAAATTCTTGAAGCCTTTCTTTGATTGAAGATAAAAGTAATGCACAAGTAAATATGTATCATATTGTACATAGTTTCCCTTCTGTTTTAGGTTAGTTGGTCTCTTCTTCATTTTTTGAAGGGTCTGCAACCAGAGATTCTGTGGTTCTTGGCCATAAATTATGTTTAGTCAATCCTCAATAGAGCCACTATTGGTTGTATTCCTAGTTCTGGTCTGTTTGACAAAGTTTTGTGCTCCTTGTGCTCTTTTCTTTCCTAAAGCCAGAAATTTCTCAGTTCCTTGTAATATCCTTGTTAAAATTTTAGGGTCTTCAGGTCAAAATCCATGTGAAAATGCAAAACCTTGAAACCCTAGGTCCTGCTCTAGGCCAAAATGAGAAAAACCCTAATGTGTCCATCATATTTCTATTTTGATGTTACTTTTTTGAAACAACTTAAGTCATGTGTTTTAAGCCAGTCACCTTGTCGCGTGATCCTAATAGCATATTCCTTTTTATTACAAGACCTGGCGATTAACTATTGTCAAGATGTCTCTCAGCGTAATAGAATATTCTTTTTATTTTGTGAGACTTGGCGGAGCCCTTCAGTCTCAAAGTCTCCAAATAGAGAAACATGTCAGCAATTAGCAAAGGGGCCCACAGATGAGTCGCGGGGTCGCATGAAAAAGCTAGCAGTTAGTAAAATGTTACGAGACTTGGTGATTGCTTCAGTCATGTGGTCTCTGAATTGACTTGCAGATAAGTAAGTAGCATAAAGTTCATGTCGCGGAGTCTCTAAATGTTTTGACAGTTGAGTAAATGATGCCGAGACTTCACAACTAACCACATGCAGTTAGAGATATGACACAGTTGGGTGGTCGCTAGATTAAGATGCTAAGTTAGTTTTTATGCAATGATTCAAAGACAAGTAATGGAAGGAGACACGTGTACAAAGGTGAAAGGATTAACAGGTTTTTCGTGTGGTCTCCCAAAGGAAAAAGTCATCTGGCGATTAAGAGACTAAGGTTATAAAGTATTGTTGTCGCATAGTCTCTGAATTGATATAAAGGTATTAAAAAATATTCAGCGACTTAGCAGAGCCATTGGATGCAAAGATGAATAGATCAAATGGTGGTTGAGAAGTCTCTAAATCAAAAAGGCTTAAAGGTAAAAGTTTTCATGACTTGGAGATAGCTGTTTGTCACGTAGTCTCTAAATTAAAACCAAAAGCCAATGTTTGTCGTGTATTCTCTGACGGATTTGTCAACAAACATTTATACTCAGTGATTAGGCGACTAAGGTTTGTCGTGGGGTCTCATAAAGGAAAATAACATTCAGTGACTTGGAGATGAGTGTAAAAGATAAAGGTAACCATCAATCGTGGAGTCTCTGAGTAAATTGTGAGTTAAGTTTTACATCTAGCGACTTTGATTTCTTCAGTCGCGTGATCGCTAGAAATAAACCATGGTTAGCCAGGAAAGAAAGTAACATAGTCGCTTGGTCTCCAGAAGAATTGAGGGTTATGAAGTTGGGTTAGCGACAAGGAGATAATACACAGTTGCATAGTTGCTCATTATGAATTTTCATAAAAGGTGATAGTTGCTGACATGACAACATGAATCATTCGGCGTCCAATGAAAATCTAGAATATTGATTGATGAATAAAAAGGGTAGCTGAGATGTATGATAGAGAGCCAATCACATTGAGACATGTCATCATCTTTGAATTTTATAAGGTTTTTCTGAAGATACACATATATGAATTTGATTTCCTATCACACTCATGAACTACGACTAGGTTTTCAATCAATTTCACAGCACGCTAAATTGAAGACATAATTGATGATTTTTCAAATGATGAGCCGTGTACTTGAAATAGTTATCATAAAGAGTTGATTGAAGGCTCATTTTTAGCTTATCTTGTATTTAGAGTTACAGAGCAAAGAAGTGCTATGTTTTCTAAATTAAGAGAAGAAATTGGCTAAGTTGCAGAGTATCCAGTTGATTGTCAAGTTTTGAATTGCTGGAACCAGTGCACAGAGAAGAGAAGTGAGTCTTGGGAGAAGATTTGTTTCAATATCAGTAAAGAAAGGAGGATTGAAACAAACCAAACATGAGTAAAGTAGTCAGTGTAGCTTCTACCAGTGGGAGGAGCGACGCGATAGAGGATGATACCAAAGGAAAAAAGGAATTATTTTGATGAATTCCTCAAATTGCTGCCGGGTTCTACACAAAACAAAAGAGCAAATGCAAATGTGCTTACTGATGATTACTACGAGATCAAGGATGCTGACACTCTGGGAACAATAGGTTTTTCTCTTTTCAACTATTTTTATAACAATTCTGATAAGGCCATTCCAGTGTCAAACCCTTGGACCTATGGTCTGGCTAGGTTAATTGTCCCTGACGTCTATATAGATGTAGACTTGTTCTTAGGTCTTTCCATTCGCTATGATGTCTTGTCCAAGACAATTAAGAAAAATGATGGCACTGCCCTGCTTATCCTAAATAGAAACTCCTTCATCCAAGCTTTTGGCTTGTATAGTACCATATCCACAATATTTAATCTTACTAAGCAAGAGGAGAGATATAGGTTAAAGCTTGGAATCACTAGGGGACAATTGCAGAAACATATGCATAAGGAGGTTAGGAATCATCTTACGCCTATACCTGGGACAACACCATATTTCTTCAAGGACCTACATTTATATATCAAATATATTGCCTATGCCCTATGTAGAGTGTTAGGGAGAGATGGAGGAGCTAAGAAGATTAATGCTGGGATTCTTATGATGGTTCTGGACTTACAAGAGGTGCATTCCAGCACCAGTTATGACTACATACATTACATCATTGATGAGATGCATGAAGGTTTTGTAGCAGCACATAAGAAGATGAAGGATCCCAAGGAGAAAGAACCTAGATTCTTTCATTATTCCATCCTGATGCACTTGCTTTTACATTTCAACTTCGGGATCATGGATGTGAATAATTTGGATCCTCAAAGGATTTTTAAGGATAAGCCTAATCCCATTCAGTTCTAGGTTAGGATTTGGAACTATACATCCAAGGATCGTGATTACTATGCTTTTGAGAATTGGGTTGTATATCCAATAATGTAGAGTTTGGGCATCAGCAAGACAAGACTCCCAATCAAGGTGCTCCAACTACTGAGGCCTTGTGATTATGTAGACAAGTGGGAGGGATATCATAACTGGGGAGACTTATTTCTTGAAGAAAATTTTACCATGATCAGAGTATATGGATGTGTGCATCCACCCCATATCTTGCCCTACCATCTTCCATCAAGAGTTGCTGCCATGGAGTTCATCTGGCAGCTTTTATTAACAGATAATGAGAATTTTTCACCTCACAGGAAAGGGACCCTAACCCCTAGGCAATTCAAAATTTTCAATTTCACTATTGGCAAAGGTGCCATTGATATAGTTAACCAGTGGTTAGAGAGTTGTAGAATGGGGGCAGCTTCATAAAGATACATTGATCCTAAGGGTTTTATGGCAAGAGTTAGAAGGCTGTATACACCCAAAATCCCTAATACAAATGTCCATTGTGAGTGTATTAAAGAGGATGCAACAAGAAATCTTCTTGATGAAGATGAAATCAGGACAAGAAGGGAGAGGATCCAGGAATTACTGAAGCTATAGACACAAATAAAGAGAAATGGGTTAGCGTTTAGAGGCTTCTATCCTGATTTTCCCTACTTTGATAGAATCAAAGCCATGATTGATAATTTATATGTGCTTTGTGAGAAAGTTTACAATGTTCTAGATAAGAAAGGTCCCCAGGAGCCTGAACATTCAGAGTTAGAATATGAAAGTGATGGTGATGGTGACTATGCCTGTCCACCTCAATATGATCAACCTCAGCAAGATGTTGCAGAGGTACCATAGTTGCAGGGAGAAGAGGGCCATATCATTGACATAACAGAGGTCTCCCAACCAGATGATGTAGAGGATCCTTCAGCCAAAAGGCAAAAAGTTGACATAGGATAGCCTTCAATTGTTAGGAAAGAAAAGAAAAAGGATAAAGTAAGTGCCTTGGTTCCTGGAAATAGGCTATATGATCATAACCTAAGAAAATTGATTAGGCAAGGGAAGAAGCAACAATTAGATGTAGAGGAAAACATTGAGTTGCCTCTCAATTCTTGTATTGATGAAAGATTACTACATCAACAAAAGTTCTTAAGTGATGATGGTTTCATCAAGATTGATGAATTCAAAGATTTTCTGAGATGGCATAAAAAGGAAGAGATAAGAGCTCAATTGAAAATTTGATGGTGAGGAGACAATAAAAAATGAGGCTCTATTGGCGCTACAATCATATGATCCTGACAGTGAGGATATCTCACCAGATGAGGCCACACAAATGGTGATAAAAAGTGGCATATTGCTTGCTGAGGGCTGGGACTTAGCTTCAACTTTCATATTTGATCAAATAAGAAAGTAGCCAGATTTGAAAATGGCGAGTGAGGTACAAATGGGAGACTTGATAAAGGGTTTTGGGTATAGCTCAAAGTCTCAGGCATTTTCCATGTGGAGCCTTTTCCCAAAAGACCAGAAAGCTGAGTTAGTGAACATCCAAGAGAATATGGTGGGTAATCAGATGGTTTGTTCTGTGTAGAATATAGGGGATTTAGAGATATCCCAGATTATGACACATTGGCCACACTTAAATAAAGACAAGACCAAGCAACTTTATGATAAGTGTAGCATTTTGATAGAAGAAATCAGTGCTTTGGAAAATGATAGGGAAATGTGCCACATCAAGATACACCAATAGGATAAAGCAATTGCTGAGTTGCTAAAGAAACTAGAAGAAAAGCCTGAAGTGGTGTATGTACCTTCACAAACACCTTTGAAAATTGAGGAGAAAGCAAAGTCAGAAGAGGTGGCTGAAAAAGATGACATGGGAGAGAAGAAAAATGAGGTAGCCCTGAATGCATTTAGGTGCATTTTGCAACATAGAATTGATGTATTGAAGGATAAGACATATGTCATCCTCAATGCATATAATAAGTTTCCTATCCTACATGCAGAGTTAACAGGGTATCTTGCTATATTGAACCCTTATTTTGTTAATTGGTCTCCTAGGGTACAACTATTTGAGAGGCTTGCCTTTTTGCAGCCCTTAAAGTTAGAATTGCCTGAGGTGGTGATAGAGGTAGGGGATGAAATTAAAAGGGTAAATGTGTCCTTGTCATTCTTCAAGGGAAAATTGAACCAAGTGGAGGTTAAACTGAGCATGTTTTCTTTAGATTTCAACAGATTTGTTCCTTCCCTTAGAGGATAAGATGATTAGATAAAGGCCTTGGAGGTCTGGAAGAATGAGTTTGACAGTAAGATTCCAAATAATGAGGCATTCATTTTAGGATCTGATTTAGATATCGAAGGCTTTAATAAGATTTTGGATGAGGCCTTCAGAGCTAAAACTGACATCAATAAATTTTTGATGGATGTTAAGAGCATTAATAATGTTAGGTGGGAAAGGCAAAAGGAACAGGTATAAAGCACTCAGGACTTCAAATGGCTGACTAAAGATGAGGTGACAACATGGGACCTGATGACAAAGCCCAAGAAGAAGAAGCCTAAAATTGAGGAGGAAATTCTTGATGAAGAGTAGAGGAGAACACCTGGCGCCTGATCATTGAGCACATGGAGGTTAGCTATTTATGGAGATAAGTGTAAGTTATCCTGTAATGGTGGTCACTTAGTCTTGCTACAAATACCAGAAGCTATCCTGAACACTGTCAGACAAAGAATATCAGATCTACATCCTCTATTTTTGTCCTCCCACCGCTTCTTCATTCTGTTCTTTTGTCTCTTCTATATTTTTTAGGGTTAGGTTCCTTAAACCATCCGAGGCTTGTTGCATCCTAAAATAAAGGATTCCAAGATGGTTAAGGGCCTATATATAGGATCAAAGTTGTAATTGTAAGGGGAGATGAAATATATAGAAAATTAACTTTTCTAGACTTCTGTCTGTGTCTTTCAAGCTTTCAAGCTTTTTATGTACTAAAGAAAGATCATATCAATAAAATACAGTGTAATTTTACTCTATCTTTATTGTTGTATCTTTAATGGTTGTGTATGCTCTTTTATGTTTGAATTTGTAAGGAAATTTCAAGCATTTTAGCTATAAGGTAGTTATCTAATCACTTGAAAGTTTCTTTCAAGGAAAGAACTAAGTTTTGTAAGTGGTTTTAGGGAGCATAACAATAGTTAAGGATTTGATACAATATCATAGAGATGACAGGATAATTTGTAAGGAATTTTATTTGAATATTATGTAAGTTGTAAGGCACCTTAAATTATTTTGTTTTTATGTATTTCTGTGAACTTTAAGTTATTGACCCTATAGCCCAAAGGATAGACATTGGTCTAGGAAGTGATTTGATTATCAGTCATTATCCAAACATTCAAATACTATTCAAACCAATCATTTTAAAGTATTTTGTGTAGAATAAATTGTATTCCTAAGGATTACAGTTGAAGTTTGTTGATTTCTTAAAGAGAAAATCAAATAGGTTATTCCTCCTAGATTCATAAGAGTTATAAAAGGAAAAAAGAATGTATTTCTTGATTATGTTGTTGTCTGCTATCATCAAGATATTGATTTGGATTACCAAGCTTATCCTCAGAATAATCATAGTTATCTGTGTTGTTATATACATGTCCATCTAAAATAGAGCATTCAACACATAAGGTTCAATCCACTCTAAAGATACTGTTAAGATAATAATCAGTCATAGGTGAAACCTGCCTGAGTTAGTGGATCTCAAAAAAGAAGGAGGTGGTAATAGGTATCCCCAGTGTTATCAAGATCCTCATTAATTAGTGTTTTTTCCCTTGCTTGATTCATAGTGTCAAAAGACATCAAGGGGTCATAGAGTTATTTAAGATTTCAACTATCTTTCAGAGGCCTAGCAAGAAAAAACACTAACAGTTCAAATGTTCATTGATTTATTGGGTGACTTTGAAATTGAGTATGAAGATGTATACATGAAGTTGTTTGTGCAAAATTTGAAGGATGATGCTAGGGAATTGTTTTCTTTTTTACCATCTTGTTGAATTTATTCTTGGGATGAATTACATGTTTCTTTTATGGAACAACTTGGTGAGAGAATGAATTTGAGTGATGTATTTACTGATTGGTTGAATCTTAGGATTAAAGAAGATGAACTAGTTCCTGATTTTAATATCAGATTTGCAAGAGATCTACATGAAATTCCTAAAAATAGTAGACCTTAAGATCATGTGTGTGTTATGGTTTACTTTGATGCATTTGTGAAGAGGATGAGTGTTAGGTTGAGAGACAAGGAGCTTAAGACTTTGCATCAAGCTTTTAGGACAACAATAGAGATTGAAAATAATTCCAAGTATGAATTGACAAATAACCATTTCTCTAGAGGGATTTTCTTGCAAAATGCATTTGAGAATGGACAAGAGTATTATGATAAATGTGCATCCCCAAGTAGGTGTATTAATACCTCTGCTTTGGTCTCTAATTAGGTCTTGAATTCAGATTTGAATAGATGTTTGGTTAATGATCCTTTGTTGCATATGGAAGAAAATTATAATGACGATAGCAATTCATATGTCCAAGAAATGGTAGCAATGAATGATGTTTCAAATACTTATGATGGTGACTTTCTCAATACATCTTTTTGTTATAAATTTATATGATAAATACCCTCTCAATTTGATCCTAGTTGTAATAATACTAAAAATATTTTGAATGCTGAAGAGAATGTATATGTTTTATACTCTTATGAGGATCAAGAGGATGCTGAAACTTATGTTTCACAAGAGAATGATATGTTGGAAAATTCTGATCCATTTTTGTTATGTGAGCCTAGTGTAGCATGGAAAGACGAGAGCATTCGTTGAAGAGAATGCGAGTCAACATGTGAAGGTAAGGGTATCTTCACCAATTCTGAAAATAATCTTTTACATCAATGTGACACAAATGAGTTTGCTTTTAAGAGCTTTGAAGTTGATTTGTTGTCAAAACTTAAGGAGAGGGATACTAAATGATGGTCTTCCTTATGAGATGGAGTATGATATTATCTTGCAACTTTATCATGAGATTATGGATGAAAATCAGAATGAAGATAAATTAGTTGAGTCTTTTCAGTCAAAGAGTAAAGTGCTAGATGAGTGTATTGTTGAAATCCCTTCACTTAATGATGATTAGTTGCAACATATGAATTGTTTGTGTAATGAGAATCCTACACATAATGAGAAATTTGAGGATGATTGGTGTCCTTTCCCATCTCCTCCGTGTGAAGAAGGTAGCATAAATTTGTCATCTACTTCTTTTCCTAATGATAGAGGTGTTGAATATACTTATAGTGACATCTTTGATTTTCAATCATATGCTGAAAGTGATTATGACAACAAGAGTATTAATGTCTTCAAATTTTTTATTAATGATGCATTTGATGAGGAAATTGATAGGGATCAACCATCTCTTTTCTATCATGTTCATAAAGGAGAAAAACACAATGTTGTTAATCCATTATTTGAGGAATGGATTGATTTTTCAGATTTGGTTTATTCTAATTTTAATGTTGAAAATATATTAATGTGCAGTAAGAAATCATATTGTATCTCTTCCAGGGATAAAAATGATTGTGAGTTTGAAGTTGCATTTGATGAGTTGATTGTTCCATGTAGTGAACATGATTATGATATTGATAAGCTAGCTCCTTGTGACCATGTTGATAATTTGCAAATGGAGGAGGTTTCCAATCTGTATTTTGAGGAACATGCTGATATGTCATTACATTGTGAAGTTTTCCCATATTTTGGTATTAATGGCTTATGTGAGTATGAGTCATTTAGCTTCTTTGTAGATTATCCGACTAATGAGGAGGTAATGCAAGTAGAGTATGATGGTTTTATGGTGGTGAATTTCCTCATTTTCATAATTCATATTTTATAATATTTGCTAATGTGAAGAATGAGTTTCATACTTTTGTTTGTGCTGATTCAAATAGAAGAAGTTGGAAAGGTATTAATGGAATTGAAAACAAGGTATTCTTCATTTTTATGATTCCTTGTGAGTTTGAGAAGCATTTGTAGAGGTACATTTTCATTTTGATATTTTTATGCCAAGATGAAAATTAGATTTATGATAAAGGAAAGTATAAGTGGCATGTGTTTGGTGGTTCAGGACCACCAAACAAGGTGTAATATTTTACTGGTTTGAAGAATGGGCTTTGAATTTTGGGGTGGTCTACTTCTACCAATGATTCTGAATTCTTTGCATTCCACCATGAGGTATGTGTCCCTAGTCAGAGCCACTGTTGGGACTCAAAAATGCAACAAGGGTTTTTAAGTACCTTGTTAATCTTTTGCATTTTGACCCCCTATAATTGCTTTTCATGCCTATTTTCCTGGATGAAGTTTTGTGGTCTACCATGCTTTTTAGGTGTTCATTACCCTTGTTTTGACATATGAAGACATCCTAGGTCATCAGTTTCAAGTTTTTAGTTATTTCGTGATGTCTTGTTTTGAGCACTTGTCTAATTCTGCATTTGCCATTTAAGTGTCATTTTGTTGTAATAGGCCCAGTTTACATTTGAATAACTTGTGTCCTATTGAGTTTCATGGACCACCACTTTGGGAATGTTTAATATGTATATCAAAGAGGTTATGTTTCAAAAATCAATCCATTTTGAGTCTGCTTGATATGATTTTGCCCAAAATTCTAATTGCCCTACTTTAAGGTTTTGCAATATGTACCTTGTTCCAGGACATAAATAAATGATTATTCCTATGCATGGAAAACTTAGAAATGTTCCTCCCTATAGATTTATAGACTATGGTCAATCCATTTGACAACTTTTCCCAGCCCTTTCCAAATCTAATTTTTGGATTTTTACTGAGTTTGAGTTAACAAAGTTGTTAAATGGCTGACTTTGAGAAGAAATGCCGATTGATCAGTTGATAATCAGAGTAGGTTAATTGAAGATTCATATTACCTATGTGAAATTGAATCTATGTTCAAGGTTTGAGACTGTGAGGGTCTTATTTGATGAGTTTGTGAATTCAAAACCAAAAGTGATTTATTCAGATTGAGATTGTTGACATAATTGATTTCACATGATACTCATTTTCGGAAGGTTGTAGCTTTTTTTTCCGATATTGAAGTTGTGGATACACTCTCCTTGTATCTAAATGTATTACTGTGATCATTGGTTAGGCCTCAAGGTATGATTCTCTATTTTTGCAAAGTCTAATCCATTTACAATTTCTGCTGTTTTGACATCCGTATATACACAGTGTTTCAGAATTGCCAAGTTGGACCAATGATATCTTGTAACCCTAAAACTTTCAAGTGAATCTAGTTGTCAACCATTCTTAAATGATGGGAAAGAGTTGGTTTTCCATTCCTCATATTTGAAAATGGTTGTTCAATCAATTTTTAAGGCCAGTTTCAGAGGCCAGTTGTCATTAATGAGATCAGTTCACAAAAAATTTAAAAGTGATTGTAAAGGCCACCAATTCTATTCTTTATGATCCAATTGCACAATGGTTATGTTTATAATGTGGAAGCATATCCAAGGCACATTTGAGGCACATGAGAACTTGAAGGATGCATAAAATAATTATGGTTGATTGGCATGCCACCATCATAGATATGCACAAAATAGATTTGCGGATAACGCTTTAAAACATTTTAATGAATGCAAGTGAAATTTGAATGCATAATGAAGGAAGAATAAACAACGCATAAAATTACAAGCCATTGCAACTGGAGCATGTGCAATATAAAACCAAAGACAAACCTATGCATTGAAATGACATTTTAAAATGGCCTGCGCAATCCAAGGAAAGTCTGCATAGTTAAGCAAAGAAGAGACAGTCGTGAGTAAAAAGATGTTTGCATGTTTTTGTATTCTATTTTTCATGCATGGGATCAAACACTGATAAATCTTGAAACTTTCAAGTTTAAATACACATTGGGAGTTGTAAATTGCAAACATAGACAAAGTTTGAGCAAACAATTACAAGGAGGAGACACCTGCGCAAGGCATGGAGGAGGCTTGCATATTATTAAAGGGCCAATGTATGGTAGAAAGAATTATTAAAAAATTCCAATTTAATGCAAATGACATGTGAAAAACCAAAGAGAATCTTGCGCTATGGAATGTGTTTTCAAAACCAAATTGTTGCGCTAGACTCTAAAGAAGAAGTCTGCGCTATGTTTGAAATATAAATCTTTAAAAGATCAAATGCCAACAAAATTGGCAAGTGTAAATAACATAAAAGAGGGCTGCATTTTAAATCTTCAAAAAGGATTTTAAAATTTTTAACCAATGCAAATGGTAGGTGCAAGTAAACAAAGATGCCTATGCAATAGCCTGCACTAGAGACATGGTGGAGTGTTGTTTCATAAAGATCTAATGATAATGAAAAATATAGGTGTAAGCCATGGAGGGAAAATCCATGTAATGTATCTGTAGAGAGTGAGGAATGGAGAGCATAAACAAGGCCTGCACAATGGATCTCCCAGCCAATGCCAATGACAGGTGTAAAACCAAACTTTACAACCTTTCCCATAACCAGCCAACACATGGAAATGTTAATACCCTGCGTGGGAAATGGAAAAGAGAGTCTGCGTAGAAGATAAGGCAAAGACATTTCAAAGATATGAAGAGTCTACATAGTATTAATGTTGATCCCATGCTTGGGACCAGAAAACATAAAGAAAATGCACTTGGCAGGTAAAGATATTCAAAGGCTGCACAACATGCAAAGAAAAACCCACACTAAAACAAGGAATTTTTTTAGTTTTAAAAGCAATTAAACCATAACTTATGCAAATGAATGAAAGGAAAGCCCATACATGAGAAATGAGGAGATAAGGGAAAGGGAGGCAGAGGTTGTTAATTGTTCCTAAGACCCTACGCAGACATATATTAAAAGCATTAAAAAAAATTGCAATGTGATTGGAGGTTCCCAAGTTTAAAAAATTGTAGTGTGTATTATCCCACATTTCTTGTGGGTGGGATTTCTGAAGAGTTTTTATGTGCCAACGATTGTATTGTAATGTGAGTATGAGCCAAGAGGCCCATTGGGGACCTCTTGGCTAGTGGAATGCATGAGGTGGTGGGCCCCAAATTTTTGGCGCCAAAAGAAGTAAGGCTTTAAAACCTCCAAAACAATAATCCCACATTGGTGGTGGGAAGGAAATTTGAGATGTTTAAAAGGTAAAGGCCTAACTTAGTAATGCGTAGTTGCTAGATGCTACTAGTTAGTGGAAAAGATTATGAGATTACGCCTAGGAGTCAACTAACCACCACGCGTATTTGCCATATGCTAGCAATCATGTCCAAAAAGATCTAAGATTATACACAAACTGTCAGATTGAGATCAAGATCAAGGGCTATCGCACAATCTTACAATAAAATCAGGGTTAAGAGAAGTATTCCAAGATTTAGAGACTAGCTTATCTCCTGATCTCTAGATAAACCATGGTCAAGGCTGAGTCAAGGTTGAGTTTATTCTGAGATTTAGAGACTAAGGCTTGTATCCAAGTCTCCAGATAAACCATGGGTTAGGAAATAAATTCAGAGATTTAGAGACTAAGTGTATCTCCCAATCTCCAGATAGGCCATGGTTAAAGTAGATTTCTTAGGCTAGTTAAAGGGCAACAAACCAACACATGACACTTGACAGATTATGGTGAGTTCTGGGGGAAAAAATGCATAAAAGGAGATAAGACAAGATTAAAGTAATGTGCAAGTTAAAGCATAGTCTTCTTCTATATTCTTGTGAAATATTTAATATTTCAAAGCTTGGAAAAGAAGCATTCATGGGAGGATTTTTCTCAAAGAGTAAAATCAGATTTTTTAGAGAGCATGACTTGGAATCAAATTTGTTGAGGATGATGATTGAAAAGAAGAGGCAGTTGCAGAAGGAGATCAGATTTCTTGGGAGCAAGAAGATATTTGTTAAGCAAACAAGTTTCAATTAGGTTGAAATTGGTTTTCCAATTTTCTATATCTTTCTTCTTCTCAATTGTACATAGATGGTGAAATTAACACTGCTTGGCAGTTTCCTGATTTTTGGGTCTTGTCTTTTTGATTTCTTTGTCTTAGAATGTGCTGAATCATGAACAATTTAATGAAAAGCAATGGAATCCGTATTCATATTGGTGATGTGTTATTGTGTCTCTTTGAATTCTTGTGTATTAAATTTTAAGGCATTTTAATATACTGGTTATAAGGTAGCTATGAATTTGTGTTTGAGTTTCTTTCAAGGAGAGAATCAATCTTGAATACAAGTTCTGAGAGTTCAAGGATTGCACATGAATCTGATGTCTTGGTATTGGAGTCAAAAGAGGGACTTGTAAGGCATTTCATTTGTTTTCTATCTATTTGGAGTTAGAGGGTTTTCTATGGATGTATGTTTATTTGACTCTGTTGCCCAATAGACAAGGCACTGGTCTTTGTTGGTTATGCAGTCATCATCATCAATCAATAAAATATTGAATAATCTTTCATTTCCTATTTAAGAGAATGGATGTTTAGAATATTTATTGAATAGTACAAAGATTGTGGGTGTTTCATTGAAGAACTAAATCCTCTAGGTTATCCTGTATGAGTTTTAAACTCAAAGAGAACAAGAATCGATATCCTTGTCACATTGGCCATTTTTATGCAATTTTATTTACTCTTGTTAAAATCATGGATTGGATTTTGAAGCTCTACATCAGTTGCAGTAAAACACATTAGTAAATCATTGTGAGAATTGCTGAACCCATTGCTTGATTTATTGGAAGCAATTAAGTTAAGAGGTACACCCACATGAGTCTGTGGAGCTCAAAGTAGAAGGAGGATCATATTCTTGTTAATTAGCCTTTTTCCCTACTCATCTGTTGTTGGGTTAGAGAGAGTTGTAGATTTGTGTTCTTCTCTGATTTTCAAGAAAAATTTCTAACAAAATGGAGACTCTATTGGGGACAAGTGCATTGTTGTAAAATGTTTGTAATGACTAATTGTCTATTGTCCATTTCTTGATCAGTTTATTAAAAATTTTCTCACATCTTTGTGGGTGGTGACTCTGAAGTCTTGTGCAGCCCAGCTACATTGATTTACATGTAGAATTTTAGAGACCTTCAGTATATTGTTTGTAGATTTGAAGCCTTTGTTAGTTTATTTTGGAAAGGATGGAGAAAATATTTATTGTTTGTTTGAGTATGTTTACTTCTGCTGCCGCGAAAGAGTATTTCAGCAGCAACAACAAATGTATTCTACTTCTCATGTGTTTTTCTTTCATGATAACTGAGTGATTTAAACAGATTCCCTCTATTCAATGTTTTCAGCACTAGGAAAGAGGTGTGTTCAAATTAGTAAATAATGTCAAGTTTATTTCCACCTAAAGTACAAACCAACAAGGGTTTTTTGAAATACTTTCATACTAAGAGGTATGAGACATTTTTTTTGATGGCATTAAAGATTTCCAATATGATGTGCCTCATGAAATCAGAGATTATTTGCCAAAATTTATTGGAAATCAATCCGTTTCAGCAAGTCAATATGTTCAAATGTTCATTGATTTATTGGGTGACTTTGAAATTGAGTATGAAGATGTATACATGAATTTGTTTGTTCAAACTTTGAAGGATGATGCTAGGGATTGGTTTTATTTTTTACCATCTCGTTTAATTTCTTCTTGGGATGAATTACATGTTTCTTTTATGGAACAAATTGGTGAGAGAATGAATTTGAGTGATGTATTTACTGATTGGTTGAATCTTAGGACTAAAGAAGATGAATTAGTTCCTGATTTTAATATCAGATTTGCAAGAGCTCTACATGAAATACCTACAAATAGTAGAACTCAATATCATGTATGTGTTATGGTTTAATTTGATGCATTTGAAAAGAAGATGAGTTATAGGTTCAGAGATAAGGAACTTAAAACTTTGCATCAGGATTTTAGGACAAAAATAGAGATTGAAAAAAATTTCAAGTACGGATTGACAAAGAACCATTTCTCTAGAGGGATTTGCTTGCAAAATGCATTTGAGAATGGACAAGAGTATTATGATAAATTTTCAGCTCCAAGTAGGTGTATTGATACCTCTTCTTTGGTCTCTAATTAGGTCTTGAACTTAGATTTGAATAGATGTATTATTAATGATCCTTTGTTGCATATGGAAGAAACTTCTAACGATGATATCAATTCATATGTCCAAGAAATGGTAGTAATGAATGATGTTTCAAATACTTATGATGGTGACTTTCTCAATAAATATATTTTTTAGTTATATTATAAATACCCTCTCATTTTTATCCTAGATGCAATAATACTAAAAATGTTTTGAATGCTGAAGAGGATGTATTTTTTTTACACTCTTATGAGGATCAAGAGGATGCTGAAACTTATGTTTCACAAGAGAATGATATGTTTGAAAATTCTAATCCATTGTTGCTATGTGAGCCTAGTGTAGCACAAGAAGATGAGAGCATTCATGGAAGTGAATGCGAACCAGCATGTGAAGGTAAGGGTATCTTCACCAATTCTGAAAATACTATTTTTTATCAGTGTGACACAAATGAGTTTGATTTTAAAAGCTTTGAAGTTGATCTGTTGTCAAAATTTAAGGAGAGAGGGATAATAAATGATGGTCTTCCTTATGAGTTGGAGTATGATATTATCTTATAACTTTATCATGAGATTATGGATGAAAATAAGAATGAAGATCAATTATTTGAGTCTTTTCAGTCAAAGGGTAAAGTGGTAGATGAGTGTATTATTGAAATCCCTTCATTTAACAATGATTAGTTACAACATATGAATTGTTTGTGTAATGAGAATCCTACACATAATGATAAATTTGAGGATGATTGGTGTCCTTTCCCATCTCCTTCAGTTGAAGAAGGTAGTATATATTTGTCATCTACTTCTTTGCCTAATGATAGAGGTTTTGAATCTACTTATAGTGACATCTCTGATTTTCAATCATATGCTAAAAGTGATTATGACAACAAGAGTATTAATGTCTTCAAAGTTTTTACTAATGATGCATTTGATGAGGGAATTGATATGGATCAACCATCTCTTTGCTATCATGTTCATAAAGGAGAAAAACACAGTGTTGTTAATCCATTATTTGAGGAGTGCATTGAGTTCCCAGATTTGGTTTATTCTGATTTTAATGTTGAAATTATATCAATATGCAGTAAGAAATCATATTGTATCTCTTCCCAGGATAAAAATGGTTGTGAGTTTGAAGTTTCATTTGATGAGTTCATTGTTCCATGTAGTGAACATGATTATGATATTGATCAGCTGGCTCCTTGTGACCATGTTGATAATTTGCAAATGGAGGAGGTTTCCAATTTGTATTTTGAGGAACATGCTGATATGTCTTTACATTATGAAAATTTTC
Organism: Thuja plicata; assembly: GCA_018584345.1. Classification (NCBI taxonomy): domain Eukaryota; kingdom Viridiplantae; phylum Streptophyta; class Pinopsida; order Cupressales; family Cupressaceae; genus Thuja; species Thuja plicata. The sequence goes on along the minus strand of MU223964.1, from coordinate 2,102,946 downwards.
CAGATTTTGGTATTCATGGATTATGTGAGTATGAGTCATTTATCTTCTTTTCAGATAATCCAGGTAATGAGGAGGTAATGCAAGTGGAGTATGATGGTGCATTTCCTCATTGTCATGATTCATATTTTATAATATTTGCTGATGTGAAGAATGAGTTTCATACTTTTGGTTGTGTTGATTCAAATGGAAGAAGTTTGAAAGGTATAAATGGATTTGAAAACAAGGTATTATTCATTTTTATGATTCCTTGTGAGTTTGAGAAGAAGATGTACAAGTGAATTTTCATTTTTATATTTGTATTCCAAGATAAATATCAGATTTATGATAAAAGAAAGAATAAGTGGCATGTGTTTGGTGGTCTAGGACCACCAAACAAGGTGTAATATTTTGCTGGTTTGAAGAATGGGATTTGAATTTTGGGGTGGTCTGCTTCTACCAATGATCCTAAATTATTTGCATTCTCACATGGGGCATGCATCCCCAGTCAGAGCCACTGTTGGGACTAAAAAAAGCAACAAGGGTGTTTGAGTACCTTGTTAAGCTTTTGCATTTTGACCCCCTATAATTGCTTGGATGAATTTTTGAGGTCTACCATGCATGTCAGGTGTTCATTACCCTTATTTTGACATATGAAGAAATCCCATGTCATGAATTTCAAGTTTGGAGTTATTTTGTGATGTCTTATTTTGAGCACTTGTCTAATTCTATAATTGCTGCCTAAGTGTTACTTTGTTGTAATAGGCCCAATTTACATTTGAATAACTTATGTCCTATTGAGTTTCATGGACCACCAATTTGGGAATGTTTAATATGTATATCAGAGAGATTATGTTTCAAAACTCAGTCCATTTTGAGTCTACTTGATAGGTTTTTGGGTCCCCTAAAGTTGGTTGTCCAGAATTGTCATGTTTCTCTGTTTTGCCCAGAATTCTAATTTCCCTACTTTGAGGTCTTTCAATTTGTACCCGGTTTGAGGAAATAAAGAAGTGATTGTTCCTTTGCATGGAAAACCTAGAAACTCACCTCCCTGGAGATTTCTAGACTATGATCAATCCATTTGACCACTATGCCCATCCCTTTCCAACTCCAATTTCTGCATTTTCACCGAGTTTGAGTTAACAAAGTTGTTAAATGGCTGACTTTGAGAAGAAATGCTGATTGATTAGTTGATCATTGGAGAAAGTTAATTAAAGATTCATATTCCCTATGTGAAAGTGAATCTATGTTCATGGTTACATTCTGTGAGGGTCTTATTTGATGAGTTTGTGAATTCAAAACCAAAAGTGATTTATTCAGATTGAGATTGTTGACATAATTGATTTCACAGGATACTCATTTTCAAAAGGTTGTAGCTTTTTGTCAAGAAGTTGTTTTGAGATTCGAATTGGGATATGCTCTCCTTGTATTGAAATGTATTACTATGATCAGTGGTTAGGCCTCAAGGCAGGATTCCCTATTTTTGCAAAGTCTAATCCATTTGCAATTTCTGTTATTTTTTCATCCGCATATACATAGTGTTTCAGAATTGCCAAGTTGGACCAATAATATTTTGTAACCCTAATTATTTCAAGCGCATCTAGTTGGTGACCATGCTTAGATGTTAGGGAAGAGTGGGTTTTCCAGTCCTCATATTTGCAGAGGGTTGTTCAGTCAGTTTTTAAGGCCAGTTCCAGAGGCCAGTTGCCATTAATGAGATCCGTTCATAGAAATGTTAAAAGTGATTGTAAAGGCCGCCAGTTCTATGATTTATGATCCACTTTCACAATGGTTATGTTTAGAATTTTGAAGCATATCTGAGGCACATTTGAGGCACATGAGAACCTAAAGGATGCATAAAAGAATTATGGTTGATTGACATGACACCATCATAGATATGCACAAAATAAATTTGCAGATAAGGTTTTAAAACCTTCGAATGAATGCAAGTGAAATTTTAATGCAATTGCAATTTTAATATATAATGAAGGAATAATAGGCAATGCATAAAATTACAAGCCATTGCCACCAGAGCATGTGCAATATAAAACTAAAGACAAACCTACGCATTGAAAGGAAATTTTAAAAGTGCCTACGCAATCCAAGGAAAGGATGCAAGTTAAGCAAAGGAGAGACCAGCGTGAGTAAAGAGATGTTGGCAGGTTTTTGTATTCCATTTTACATGCATGGGATTAAACATTGATAAATCTTGAAACTTTCTGTTAGAAACACTGAGGGGGGGGGTGAATCAGTGTTTGTCTATTTATTATATTTCAACAACTTAAGCATAAATCAAGCATACATCCAATGAAGCTCAATACAAGAACACATAATACATGATATGATTATGGGGAAACCTTGATGAGAGGAAAACCTCAGTGGGAATTAGTACCCACAAATATTGCATTAGTATAATGAATCTGTTAAAGTTCCTTTTCCCTGTTAGAAGCAGTCTTTACAATCCAAGTACAATGACCCTGTTAGGAGTCTTAGACCCTATTAGGAGTCTATTACAAAACCCTGTTAAAGGTGTTTGGCTTACTGCCTAAGCTCACTACCCAATAAGATGAAGGTTACAACCTTCTGATAGTTGATATACACTATATCAAAAATGAACTGCTATGATGACACTGTTGTCTGATCAGTTCTGTTTATGTGTGGATGCTCTTACTCTCTTAAAGAGATTTATCTCATACTAACTTCATTATACTTCTCTTCTATATCTTACTTCTGCATATTATTCGACACTTGTAACATAACTTTACATTACATACTTATATGTTCATACCTGAATAGACGCGACCAAAAACAAGACTTATGGTCGGCCCTAAAATATAATAAACAATGCTTCCAAACTAATTGGCTTAAGTGTGTTTAAAAAATTATTAATTACATCATTACAAACATACTATCATAGGTGCTTGGCCTTTACATAACAAAATAATATACGCTGATCAAAACAATTAGTCAGCTTTCATGCTCTGTCTGTTGGACTGCTGGTCTACTGATCTGTCTGTAACTTCTTTGTACTATCATGCCATACCATGCATGTTTGGAATTAGTATGTATACATCACATAGAACATATATCTGAACACGCATACTCTGATTCAATCTCTCACACGTACGCTGATGTGCAGGTCACTGTATAATTCTGTTTGTCCTATTTTCCATACTTAGTCATTTTATCTTCTAAGTTATCTTTGACAGAAACTTAGTATGAATTTGTTGCCATGATGAAAACAAAAAATAAGTCATGCATCCTCAGGAAGTCAACTTTCCAAAAATCTCCCCCTTTGTCATTTATGGCAACAAAGGAATGTGGCCAAGTTTCTCAAAATGACTTAATCACAAAAAACTTTCTTATCATAGCATCTTTTAATATATACATATACTGCTCCCCATATATACACATTTTATATTACTCCCCCTTTGAAATTAATGAAAAAGGTGTACAAAACTTGTAAGTCTTCTAGATACTTACTCCATGTAAACATCTGGGTACACAATCTAAAGAGATTGGATCTCTTTCTATTAGAGTACCTTCATTGCATCAACTGTTTGAAGATGCACACATAAGGCATATGTCAACTTCTCCATCTTCATCAAATCCATGCAAGGACCTTGATCATATGTCACAATGGTGGCATCAATCTGTTTGATGTTCTCATTCAGAACTGCTAGAGAGGGCACAAGTGCATTTCTCAACTGATTTTGTTTGACTCTTATCTTACTGATCTCCAACTTAGCCTTTTCAATCTTTTCCAACTGACCTTGATAAACATTGTTATAGATGTTCATGTCTTGCATGGATGTCTCAACTGATTTTCTAATACTGTCCACCATGATATCTGCTTCTTCTATCTTCTTGATATGCTCAGAGGTGAACTTTACTCTGTCCATGCAGTTTGCTATGACATTCTTACCTTTAGCTGCCAACTCTTTCAATATAGATTGCCCAATATTTAGAGATTTTAGGTCTAAGGTAAAATTCTTTACCAATTTATTCAATCTCTCATTTTTATACTCATCTTCTGAAATTCTAGTAGCAGAGTCTACTAGATCTATAAAGTGTGCTTTGAAGCTTGTTAGAATGTTGTCGACATCTTCAACTAATTGAATCTTGGCTACTTTCTTGTCTGTAGGTACTAAATCATTTAGAATGTTAACTGACTCCAAGAAAAGAGGGTTCCTCATAACCTATTTTTATTTATCCTTTTCCATAGCTAGAATGCTGATTTTCAATAAGTCCTCTTCCCCCCATGCATCTAGACTTGCTGAATCAAGATTTAACCTTGACAACAATGAAGTAGATGGTAAAGTGGATGGAGTGAATATAGTATTTTGACTGGTATCCATGCATTCACTCTTTACTGGTATCTCCTTGACTAGTGTCTCATCATCTTGAGTGTCTTTCTCTTTATTCAAGTCTATTGGATCATTGGAGGGAACTTCATCTTGTTGTAAAGATGTGTCATCAGTGCACATCTCTTCAGTGCTTACAAATGCTTTCTCAACTTTGTCCATGTCATTTTCAGATGCTATCATGGATATCTTAATGTTATCAACCATTATAGTATCTTCTGAGTCTTTTGTTGTATCAATAGTTATTGACACTAAGGGCTCTAAAACCTGTGGACCTGTCATAGGTGCATTTTGAATCACTGGTTCTTTCACCTGTTTGGGAGGATCTGGAGTTACCTTTGTTGTAGGTGTTGTTGATGGATACATGTGTCTATCCATAAACACTTGTGCAAATTCCTTTTCACTTTCTTTTCCTATCTGCTCATACTCTTTGTTTATAATCTGAAGAGTCCTTGTCTTGGTTCTGAGATGAGGCTTCACCAAATCTAATAGAATTGCCTTCTCATCATGTGAGCATATAGGGAGAATATTATCCAATGTTTCTTCTCTTATCCTCATGTCTTCCTCAATTGCATGTCTCTTCATTATTTCCAGTATGTTCCATAACTTATCAGGTATCACTGTCTTGAGTTCAAGAACTGATTTGTTAAACTTGATCATGTGAGAGATGATCATAGAATGTATCTCAGTTTTATCAATCTATTGATACTTTTCATAGACCTTAACAACAAACCCAAAACCCATGGCAACATGAGCGGGAGAGGAGAAGAGTGCGAGGCTAGAGGGAATTCGAATTCCCCTTTGGGCGTGAAACTTGCTGGAGGAGTGCAGACGAACCAAGGAGAAGGTAGCAGGATCTTCAAGGGAGGAGAAAAGGAAGCGGAGGGGGAAAAAGACCTAGACCATAATCGCCCTCAAGAAGGAGGAAAATGGGACCTTTTGAAAAATGAAATGAGTGGGAATGAGTCCTCTGGCAATGTTAAGGTAAAAGATGCAGCAGTGGAGGGCTCCACAAAAGCGACAAGGGAGGACACCCCTCTGTCGAGAGTCCAAATCATTGAAGATACTCCAAAGATAATGAAAGGTGTTGGTAAGTCTTCTGATGCTAAAGATGGTCAACCTTTAGGTAATAATTTATCTAATGGATGTTGGTCTTCCCTTTTTGGAGTAAAACCCACTGGGAAATCTTCTTTTCCTTGTGTTGACAATACGTCAGACCCTATGAAAGGAATATTTAGTATTTCCCTCCCTGACTCACTTGTTGATCATATAGTAGCCCTAATGAAGAATACACTAATAGGAAAGTTTATGGGCCCAAGACCTAATATAGATATGGTAAGAGCTTTTTCTGCAAGGAAATGGAGGTTAAAAGGTCAAGTTGACATTGCTGCCCTTCCAAAAGGTTTCTTTACTTTTGTGTTTTCTAGCTCTGAAGACCTTTCTACAGTTCTGTGTGGGGGTCCTTGGTTGTTTGGTAAATCATCTTTGGCTCTCCAAAAGTGGGGGACAAATATGGACCTTAATATGGATATGTTTGAATCAGCCCCAGTATGGGTTAGATTCCAGGGACTTCCTCTGGAATACTGGCATGAAGATTTCTTTTCGGGTTTGGCTCGTTCGTTTAGGGAGCTCTTAACTATAGATCCAATGACAGCCGCTAAGACTAGATTAGTCTATGCAAGAATCTGTGTCAACATCAATCAAAAGACAGATCTCCCGGAAGTTATCACTATCAAATCTAAGTTGGGAACCTATAATCAATTTGTGGAATTTGAAACTATCCCATTTGCCTACTTTACCTGCAAAAAATCTGGTCATTGGGCAAAATAATGTCCTCTTAAACATTCTAGTATAGCTAAAAAGAAAGATCTAAGGGCTGTTTGGAAAGAGAAAAAATCTCCCTCTATTCCAATCCCCTCGAATGATTCAGAAGTGAAAGAAACAAGAGAAGATATAAATGCTGATCTTTCAAATCAGACTAAGGAAGATATCCTTCAGTTACAAGTTGATAAACACTTACCTCAGACCCTGGAGCAGGAGGACTCATCTAAATTAGAACAAAGGGAAAAAGTGGAAGATTCCCAACTTGAATCCTATAGTCCTCAAGTAAGGAATAGGGAGAACAATCTCCAGCCCCAGTACATCTCTATGGAAGCTGGGGTTGAAAAGGAGACACAAGTCTCTACAAGAGTTCTACAAAATGAGAAAGGAAGCATCAATGAAAACAATGGACATGTTCTAACAGCTATGAGCAGATTGGTTTCTTCACCTTTAGTGAAAGAGAAGGTTATTTCTGGTGTTAATGGAAATAGTAGTAATAGTTGGTCTGAAGTCAGCGAGGAGGACATTCAAAAAGAAAATCTTGATGATGTGTTTCCATTTTCGGAAAAATAGGAACCCCAATGGTCAGAGGTGAAAAATAATAAGAAGGAAAAAAAACCCTCTAAGAAAGGAGGACTGAGTCTTAAAGCTCAAGAAATAGGTAAGAAGGTAGAAACAACCCCTCTAGGGGGAGTCCAGACCAGAAGAAAAAAAGTAGATGTAGGATCTCCCCAGGGAG
>MU223964.1:2059177-2070420 GCA_018584345.1 Thuja plicata | reverse complement strand
GCCCGTAGTGTTGTCTTAGGCAGTTCGGGACAGTTCTGGGTAGATTTGGGTAATAATTCGAGGCTTTGTCCTACAAAATATTGTAAGGGGAATGCCCATGTGGCTTTGCATATTGTAATTCTGAAAGCTTGTAATTCCGCATTTGTGGAGATAATAAGAAGTCCATTTTCTGTTCTTGCAAATTGTTGTTGCTTCTCTGTTTCTGTTATGTGTTTGTGGTATTAAGGGGAGCGCCCTTCATCAATTTCTGAAGAGGTTTTATGTGCCAACGCATGTATTATAATGTGAATATGAGCCAAGAGGACCATTAGAGGGCCTCTTGGCCAGTGGAATGCATGAGGTTGTGGGTCCCAAATTTTAGGCGGCAAAATAGGTAAGGCTTTAAAACCTCTAAAACAATAATCCCACATTGGTGGTCGGAAGGAAATTTGAGCTGTTTAAAAGGTAAAGGCCTCACTAAGTAATATGAAGATGAGTAGGAGGCTCTCCATGTGTGCACACAAAAGGTGTCTCATTTTGCGTGCTAAATAGGTGACTTCAAAGGAAATGTGTTTTTGGCGGGACCCACGAGTAGAGGAAGATAGGACATGTGGCGGTAGGGCATGAAGTCGCAAGAAGAAACCACAGTTAGCAAAGAAATTCAGAGATTATGCCCCAATAGTCAGTTAACTACCACGCGTAGTCACTAGATGCTAGTAGTTAGTGGAAAACATGCGAGATTACGCCCAAGAGTCAACTAACCACCATGCGTAGTTGCCAAATGCTAGTAGTCAAGTCTGAAAAGCTCTAAGATTATGCATGAACTGTCAGATTGAGATCAAGATCAAGGGCTTTCAGGAAATATCACAATAAAATCAGGGTTAAGAGAAGTATTCCAAGATTCAGAGACTATCTTATCTCCTAATCTCTAGATAAACCATGGTCAAGGCTGAGTCAAGGTTGAGTTTATTGAGAGATTTAGAGACTAAGACATTTTTTTCCAAGTCTCCAGATAAAACATGGGTTAGGAAATAAATTCAGAGATTCAGAGACTAAGTGTATCTCCCAAATTCCAAATAGACCATGGTTAAAGTAGAGTTCTCAGGCTAGTTAAAGGGAAATGAACCAACATATGACACTTGGCAGATATTGGGGGCAAAAATGCATAAAAGGAGATAAAACAAGATTAAAGTAATGTGCAAGTTAAAACATAGTCTTGTTCTATAGTCTTGTGAAATATTTAACATTTCAAATCTTAGAAAAGAAGCATTCACAGGAGGATTTTTCTCAAAGAGTGAAACCTGATTTTTTAGAGAGCATGGCTTGGAATCAAATTTGTTGAGGATGATGATTGCAAAGAAGAGGTAGTTGCAGAAGGAGATCAGATTTCTTGGGAGCAAGAAGATATTTGTTAAGCATACAAGTGTCATTTAGGTTGAAATTGATTTTCTAATTCTCTATATCTTTCTTCTTCTCAATTATACATGAATGGTGAAATTAACATTGCTGGGCAGTTTCCTGATTTCTGGGTCTTGTCTTTTTGAGTTCTTTGTCTTAGAATATGCTGAATCAGGAAAAATTTAATGAAAATTAATGGAATCCCTATCCATATTGGTGATGTCTTTGTGTTTCTTGTTTGAATTCTTGTGTATTAACTTGTAAGGCATTTTAATATACTGGTTATAAGGTTGTTATGAATTTGTGTTTGAGTTTATTTCAAGGAGAGAGTAAATATTGAGTACAAGTTCTGAGAGTTCAAGGATTGAACATGAATATGATGTTTGAGTATTGGAGTGAAAAGAGCGACTTGTAAATAATTTAATTCAGTTTCTGTTTGTTTGGAGTTAGAGGTTTTTCTTTGGATGTATGTTTATTTGAATCTATTGCCCAATGGACAAGGCATTGGTCTTTGCTGGTTATGAAGTCCTGATCATCAATCAATCAAATATTGAATAATATTTCATTTCCTATTTAAGAGCATGGATGTTTAAAATATGTATTGAATAGTACACATGTTGTTGGTGATTCATTGAAGAGCTAAATCCTTTAGGTTACCCTGCCTAAGTTTTAAACTCGAAGAGAAGAAGGATGAATATCCTTGTTACATAGGCCATTTTTATGCAATGTTATTTACTCTTGTTAAAATCATGGATTGGATTTTGAATCTCTGTATTAGTTGCAGTAAAAGACATCGGTAAATCATTGTGAGAATCCCTGAATCAACTGTCTGATTTATTGGAAGAAAATAAGTCAAGAGTTACACCCGCCTAAGTCTGTGGAGATCGAAGGAGGAGTATCATATTCTTGTTAATTAGCCTTTTTCTCTACTCATATGTTGTTGGGTTAGAGAGAGTTGTAGATTTGATTTCTTCTCTGATTTGCAAGAAAAAGTGCTAACAAAATGACAACTCTACTGGGGAGAAGTGGGTTATTGTAAAGTCTGTAATGACTAATTGTCTATTGTCCATTTCTTGGCTAGTTTATTAAAAATTTTCCCACATCTTTGTGGGTGGTTACTCTGAAGTCTTGTGCAGCCTAGTTGCATTGATTTACATGTAAAATTATAGAGACCTTCAGTATATTGTTAGCAGATTTGAAGCTGTTGTTAGTTTGTTTTGGCAAGGATGGAGAAAATATCAGTTGGTTGTTTGAGTATGTTTACTTTTGTTGACTATGAAAGAGTATTTAAGAAGCAACAACAAAGGTATTCTACTTCTCATGTGTTTTTCTTTCATGAGAAGTGAGTGATTTAAACGGATTCCCTCTATTGAGTGTTTTAAGCACTAGGAAAGAGGTGTGTTCAAATTAGTAAATAATGTCAAATTTCTTTCCACCTAAAGTGTAGACCAGAAAGGATTTTTTGAAATACTTTCATACTAAGAAGTATGAGCCACTATGTTTTGATGGCATTAAAGATTTCCCACATGATGTGCCTCATGACATAATAGATTATTTGCCAAAATTTTGTGGAAATCAAGCTGTTTCAACAAGTCATCATGTTCAAATGTTCATTGATTTATTGGGTGACTTTGAAATTGAGTATGAAGATGTATACATGAAGTTGTTTGTTCAAACTTTGAAGGATGATGCTAGGGACTAGTTTTCTTTTTTACCAACTTGTTCAATTTCTTCTTGGGATGAATTACATGTTTCTTTTATGGAACAACTTGGTGAGAGAATGAATTTGAGTGATGTATTTACTGATTGGTGGAATCTTAGGATTAAAGAAGATGAATTAGTTCTTGATTTTAATATTAGATTTGCAAGAGCTCTACATGAAATACCTAAAAATAGTAGACCTCAAGATCATGTGTGTGTTATGGTTTACTTTGATGCATTTGAAAAGAAGATGAGTTATAGGTGGAGAGACAAGGAACCTAAGACTTTGCATCAGGATTTTAGGACAACAATAGAGATTGAAAATAATTCCAACTACGAATTGACAAAGAACCATTTATTTAGAGGGATTTGCTTTCAAAATGCATTTGAGAATGGACAAGAGGATTATGATAAATTTCTAGCTCCAAGTAGGTGTATTGATACCTCTACTTTGGCCTCTATTTGAGAATGGACAAGAGGATTATGATAAATTTCTAGCTCCAAGTAGGTGTATTGATACCTCTACTTTGGCCTCTAATAAGGTCTTGAATTCAGATTTGAATAGATATATTGATAATGATCCTTTGTTGCATATGGAAGAAACTTCTAATGATGATAGCAATGTATATGTCCAAAAAATGGTAGCAATGAATGATGTTTCAAATAATTATGATGGTGAATTTCTCGATAAATATTTTCCTTAGTTATATCAGAAATACCCTCACATTTTGATCCTAGATGCAATAATACTAACAATGTTTTGAATGCGGAAGAGGATGTATATGTTTTACACTCTGATGAGGATCAGGAGGATGCTGGAACTTATGTTTCGCAAGAGAATGATATGTTGGAAAATGCTGATCCGTTGTTGTTATGTGAGCCTAGTGTAGCATGGGAAGATGAGAGTATTCGTGGAAGTCAATGCGAATCAACATGTGAAGGTAAGGGTATCTTCACCAATTTGAAAAATAATCTTTTACATCAGCGTGACACAAATGAGTTTGATTTTAAGAGCTTTGAAGGGGATTTGTTGTCAAAACTTAAGGAGAGAGGGATAATAAATGATGGTCTTCCTTATGAGATGGAGTATGATATTATCTTACAAATTTATCATGAGATTATGGATAAAAATCAGAATGAAGATCAATTAGTTGAGTCTTTTCAGTCAAAGGGTAAAGTGCTATATGAGTGTATTGTTTAAATCCCTTCATTTAATGATGTTTAGTATCAACATATAAATTGTTTGTGTAATGAATATCCTACACATAATGAGAAATTTGAGGATGATTGGTGTCCTTTCCCATCTCCTCCAGTTGAAGAAGGTAGTACAAATTTGTCATCTACTTCTTTTCCTAATGATAGAGGTGTTAAATCTACTTATAGTGACATCTCTGATTTTGAATGATATGCTAAAAGTGATTATGAAAGCAAGAGTATTAATTATGTCTTCAAAGATTTTACTAATAATGCATTTGATGAGGACGTTGATACAGATCATTCATCTCTTTTCTATCATGTTCATAAAGGAGAAAAACATGGTGTTGTTAATCCATTATTTGAGGAATGCATTGAGTTTTCAGATTTGGTTTATTCTGATTCTAATGTTGAAAATATATCAATATGCAGTAAGAAATCAGATTGTATCTCTTCCCGGGCTAAAAATAATTTTGAGTTTGAAGTTGTATTTGATGAGTTCATTGTTACATGTAGTGAACATGATTATGATATTGATCACCTGGCTCCTTGTGACCATGTTGATAATTTGAAAATGGAGAAGGTTTCCAATCTGTATTTTGAGGAACATGCTGATATGTCATTACATTGTGAAGTTAATATAGATTTTGATATTCATGGCTTATGTGAGTATGAGTCATTTAGCTTCTTTATAGATCATCTGGATAATGAGGAGGTAATGCAAGTGGAGTATGATGGCGCATTTACTCATTTTCATGATTCATATTTTATAATATTTTCTTATGTGAAGAATGAGTTTCATACTTTTGGTTGTGCTGATTCAAATAGAAGAAGTTCGAAAGGTATGAATGGAATTGCAAACAAGGTATTCTTCATTTTTATGTTTCCTTGTGAGTTGAGCAGCAGCTGTACAAGTACCTTTTTATTTTTATATTTGTATGCCAAGATGAAAATTAGATTTATGATAAAGGAAAGTATAAGTGGCATGTGTTTGGTAGTCCAGGACCGCCAAAATGGGTGTAATATTTTGCTGGTTTGAAGAATGGGCTTTGAATTTTGGGGTGGTCTGCTTCTACCAATGATTCTAAATTCTTAGCATGCATGCATGGGTCATGTGTCCCCAGTTAGAGCCACTGTTGGGACTCAAATGCAACAAGGGTTTTTGAGTACCTTGTTAATCTTTTACATTTTGACCCCCTATAATTGTTTTTTGTGCCTATTTGACCGGATGAAGTTTTTGTTAGAAACACTGAGAGGGGGGGGTACTTATTAAGAAACTTAAACATAAATTAATCAAACATAGAATGAAGCTTAGCATAAAAAATCATAACACATGATATGATTACGGGGAAACCTTGATTAGAGGAAAACCCCGGTGGGAATTAGTACCCACAAATATTGTACTAAGTATAATGAACTTGTGAGAGTTCCTTTGCCCTGTTAGAAGCAGTCTTTACAATATGAGTACAATGACTTGGTTAAAGGTCAGACCCTGTTAGGATTCTTTTAGAAAACCCTGTTAAAGGTATATGGTTCACTTCCCAATAAGATGAAGGCTAAAACCTTCTGAAAGATGATATGCACTATATCAAAATGAACTGTTGTGATGAAAGTGTTTGTCTGATCAGTTTTGTGTATGCGCGAATGCTCTTACTCTCTCAAAGAGAAATATCATATACTGACTTCATAGTACTATCCCTCTGTATCTTCCTCTTGCATAATAATCGACACTTATTTCATATTTTTACATTACATACTTATATATTCAAATCCGAATAGGCGCGACCCAAAATAGAACACTAGTCGGCCCTACAACAAAATATACAACGCTTCCGAACAAGTCGGCTTCAAGCGTGTTTACTAAAATTTTGATTACATCATTAAAAACATATAATAAAAGGTGCTTAGCCATTACATCATAAAATAATACACGCTGATCAAAACACTTAGTCGGCTTCCATGCTGTGTCTCCTAGACTGCTGGTCTATTGATATACTTGTAACTTTTCTGTACTGTAGTTCCATACTATGCATGTCTAGATGTAGCATGTACATGTGTCATACAACTTATATCTGATTGTGCGTAAGTTGAATCAATCGCTCACACGTGCGCTGATGTGTTGATCACTGAGTATCTTTGTCTGCCCTATTTTCCTTACTTAGTCATTTTGTCTTTTAAGATAGAGACTAAGTATGACTTTGTTTCCATGATGATAACACAAAATGAGTCATGCATCCTCAGGTAGTCAACTTGCCAACAATCTCCCCCTTTGTCATTTATGGCAACAAAGGAATGTGGTCAAGTTACTCAAAATGACTTAACACAAAAAGTGACTGTATAACATGATATATACATATATTTCTCCACTTATACACATTCTATATACTCCCCCTTTGAAATTAATGACAAAGGTGTGCAAAAACTTGTAAGTCTACTGCATACTTACTCCATATACCCTTCAAGGTACACAATTTTGAGAGATTGGATCTCTTTCTGCCAAAATACCTTCATAGCATCAACTGTTTGTAAATGCGCGCACAATGCATATGTCAACTTCTCCATTTTTATCAGATCCATGTAGGGACCTTGATCATATATCACAATAGTGGCATCAATATATTTGACGTTCTCATTGAGGACTACTAAAGATGGCGCAAGTGCATTTCTTAACTGTGTTTGCCTTACCCTTATCTTGCTGATTTCTAACTTTGCTTTCTCAATTTTGTCTAATTGCCCTTGGTAGACATTGTTGCATATGTTCATGTCTTGCGTCAAAGTTTCAACTAATTTTATTATGCTATCTATCATTAACTCTGCCTCTTCTACCTTTTTGGTGTGCTCAGAGGTGAGCTTCACTCTGTCCATATAGTTTGCTATGACTATCTTTCCTTTATCTGCCAATTCCTTCAATATAGATTGTCCAATCTTTAAGGAGTTCAAATCTAAGGTAAAGTTCTTTACCAAATCATTCAGTCTCTCCTTCTTATATTCATCTTCTGCACTCTTAGTAGCAGAGTCTACTAAGCTTATGAAGTGTGATTTGAAGTTTGAAAAAATATTGTCCACATCATCAACTGTTTGGACTTTGGCTACTTTCTGGTCAGCCAACACTAAGTCATTCAAGATGTTCACCATTGCCAAAAAGTGAGGGTTCCTCATCACTTGTTTTTCCTTTTCTTTTTCCATAGCAAGAATGCTGATTTTGATTAGGTCTTCTTCTCCCCATGCATCCAAACTTGCTAAATCAAGAGTTAACCTTGACAACAATGAGGTAGATGGTTGAGTGGATGGTGAGAATATAGTGTTCTGACTGGTATCCACACATTCAACCTTTACCAGTTTCTCTTTTATTGGCATCTTGTCACCTTGAGTATCATCTTGATTATCTACATTTATGTCAACTTGATCATTGATGGGAACTTCATCTTGTTGTGCAGAGGTATCATCAGTGCACATTTCTTTAGTGCTTACAAATGCCTTATCAACTTTGTCCATATCTTTTTCAAATGCAGTCATGGATATCTTAACATTGTCAACTACTATAGTGTCTTCTGAGTCTTTATTTGTATCATAATTTATTTTCATAGTGGGCGCTGAAACCTGTGGACCTATTATAGGCGCAATCTAAATTACTGGTTCAGTAGCGTATTTGGGAGGAGCTAGAGTAACTTTTGTTGTAGGTGCCATTGGTGGATACATGTGTCTATCCATAAAGACTTGTGCAAATGCCTTTTCAGTCTCCTTACCTATCTGTTCATACTCCTTGTTCATAATTTGTAGGGTCCTTGTCTTAGTTCTGAGATGAGGCTTTACTAGATCCAACAATATAGCCTTCTCATCATGCGAGCATACAGGAAGAAGAGTATCCAATGTTTCTTCTCTTATCCTTATGTCTTCCTCTATTGCATGTCTTTTCATTAACTCCAACAAGTTCTATAACTGATTCAATATTACTGTCTTGAGTTCAAGAACTGTCTTCTTGAACTTGATCATAGAGTGTATCTCAGTTTTATCAATTTCTTGATACTTGTCATAGACTTTAGATAGTGTATCTAATCTCCCTTCATTAACAATCCTGTTCCTCAGAACATTAAGACTAGGTCTAAATCCTACCTCAGGAGGAGCTTGAGTAATCTTAGCTTTGCTCTGAGTGTTCCTTGAGGATGGGTGGTTTGTAGGTGCCTATTTTCTTCCTCTAGTTTTCTTTCTTGGTGTAGACCTTGGAGATGAATCTAATTCAATGGTAGTAGAGGGCACAAAGGTGCTCTCTACTTTCTTCTTTTTCTAGATTTATTTAGCTTTCTCAAGTTCTTTTGCTATCTTAGCATCTCTGGCTTTGTCAAGATCTTCTTGGGTGACTCCATGAACTTTCAATATGTTGGATGTAATTCTAGATGCTTTCCTTTTATTATCAACACTATGTAAGACATTATCCACTTCATCGGTCTTCTCTCTGTATGTGCCCCACCTAGGCTCATTAGGATCTTTGGGCGCTGACAATAAAACTTGCACATATCCTTCTAGCACATGTTCTTCCACTTCATAACCAAGAGGATGAATCCATTTGGTTCTAGGCTCAACTGCCTCCATGCATGTGCAATCTGTTTCTACCATGAAGCATATGGTATCCTTGTATTTTTCAACTATCTTCTCAGATAATCTGTACATGTTCTACATTTTGATTCTAAATGTCTTTATATCCATATCCATGGCATCCCTTGCACTGCTTTCTAATGTGACCTTGAGTGATATCTAAGACATTGTAGGTTTTCTCCTATCTAGGTAGAAGTTTACAACCTTTCCAACTATGTGGAAGTACAAGTAGATGATTAGAGATCCAAACCTGAATGTCTTGCTTCTGTCATGTTTTATGATTCAGATGTTGTCAATCAATTGACCACGCAAGATCTCACATAAGTTGTATTGATTTTTATCCTTCACCATTTTGATAGCTACTAGGACTATTGCTGCAGAGACACTATTCAATTTGCTGGCTTGTTGAAACTTATACCCTAGTATCATTGTCAGAAGTTTTATATCATCTTCTTTGATAGGGTCAACTGTTATTCTGTTCTTGTCACTTCTGGACAGACAAACTTGTTCAATCTTCTTTTTGACATCCTTTCCTATGGGAAGGAGTGGTCCCATCTTGGGAAGTCTGGTTAATTCATGAATTAGGTCTGTGGTGATACGCATAGGGACCTCACCAATCCAGTAAAGATCATCATGTATTCTGCTCAACAAAATCTTTACCCATTTAGACTCATCAAACTCATGCGCATTAGAATACTTGAAGATAGGGTTGTCAATCAAGTGCGTGAATTCATCTTTGGATGTGTAGTTAGGTTTCATCATGGATGCCATATGAGTAGCTATTTTAACATCTCCTACTATTTCCTTCTTATAGTATATGTACGCACAGATATCTTCCACGTGAACAACACCTAGCGGAGTTTTGGAGAAAGCCCCTTCCACATCATTTAGTATGGATTTGAATGGATGCTTCTTGAATAAAAACATTTTCCTCTCTCCTATATCAAACACAATTGGAGTTTCCATACTTACTTGGAATTTTCTTAAGTAGGGTTTCACAAAATTCTGAAACGGCGCAACGGCTAGGGTTCCATTTCAATCTTTTTGTCCATTTGCTCAACTGCCAAATCTATTATGCCTTCATGCCTTGATGTCTAGTGCTCCAATGCTCTCCAAATTCTATGCTCTTTGAATGAAAGTGTGAAGATGATCAAATACTTTCTTTCCTTTATACAATCTACCGCATTTAATGTTTGCAACCATATGCAAATAACCTAGAAATTTTGAAACTTTGATCCTGATGCCTTTTAGACATTTCATGAATGCACATAGTAATATTATGTTCTTGTAACCATGATATCATAGGCACATACTCAGAGGTGAGTATACCAACCGGGCAGGGGTCTTGAGCTAGAATAGCTCCCCCTAAGACCAAGAATGTCTATTTAGGCAGAAGTAGAGGGTGCATCCACTGTGGATGCATCAACTACTTTGTCAACATCATTGTTCTTCTTTACTTCAACCCAAATTTTTCTTAAATCTTCATTTTCTTGAACAAACTTAACTTCTCCTTTCTCTTCAAATAGTGATTTCTTAGGTTCATCTAGCTTCTGAGTTTTGGATCTACAAAACTTTGGGATGTGTCCTGCCTTTCCACATGTGTGATAAATGATAGGAGGTCTGATGCTTTTGTTTATCATGCTGCATTTCTTTGCTGTGTGTCCATTGTAGTTACATATCTGACATGTAGTGTTCTGCAAATTCCTTTGAGGTTGATTTCTTTGATTGTTTTGATTCATTCTTCTTTGATTCTTCTATGACTGAGTTCTGCAATGTATAGCCCTATGACCAAATTTATTACAAGAGAAACAATATCCATTGAAGGGTCTTACGTTTTTGCAATATGTTTCCAAATGACCATGTTTGTTACATGCATAACAAGTTTTGTTAACTTTCTTGATTTCCCTTTTTGGTAGATCAGTTTTAATCTCTTCAATATTTTCAACTTTCCTTTCTTCTGAAGGTGCTTCATGAGGTTTCTCTCCTTCCTGTAATGAATTGACTTTAGTTTGTGTTATATTGAATCCAAGACCAGTAGTGTCGCCTTTTTGCTTTTGTGCATTGAGCTGAGATTGAAGTGAATCAAAACTTGTGTGGAGTTTATAAATCTTATCCTTTGCTTTTGTTAATTCAGATTCCAACTTCTTTTTTATGTTTTCTAATTCCAGAACTTTCATGTTTTCTTTCAAGAGTTCATCATCTAGTTGTTTTCTTTCTTTGATCTTTTCTTCAATAGCAATTTGGCTATCTATGAGCTGTTCATCTAGATTTTCAACTTTATCTTTCAGAGACATATTCTCTTCATTGAGCTTTTTGATCATTTTCCCTAAGTCACTTGTAGAACAATCTTTCAAATCTTTTCTTAGTTTCTTGATAAG
>MU223964.1:2047659-2059038 GCA_018584345.1 Thuja plicata | reverse complement strand
GGGGTGAATAAGTGTTTATCTATTATTTACTTATTCAGCAACTTAAACATAAATTAATCAAACATATAATGAAGCTTAACATAAAAACTAATAACACATGATATGATTATGGGGAAACCTTGATCTGAGGAAAACCCTGGTGGGAATTAGTACCCACAAATATTGTACTAAGTATAATGAACTCGTGAGAGTTCCTTTGCCCTGTTAGAAGCAGTCTTTACAATATGAGTACAATGACTTGGTTAAAGGTCAGACCCTATTAGGAGTCTTTTAAAAAACCCTATTAAAGGTATATGGCTCACTGCTTAGGCTCACTTCCCAATAAGATGAAGGCTACAACCTTATGAAAGATGATATGCACTATATAAGAATGAACTGCTGTGATGACACTATTTGTCTGATCAGTTCCGTGTATGCACGAATGATCTTACTCTCAAAGAGAAATATCATACAATGACTTCATAGTAATATCCCTATGTATCTTCCTCTTGCATAACAATCAACACTTCTTTCATATCTTTACATTACATACTTATATATTCAAATCCGAATAGGCGCAACCCAAAATAGAACACTAGTCGACCCTAAAACAAAATATACAACACTTCCAAACAAGTCGGCTTCAAGCGTGTTTACTAAAATGTTGTTTACATCATTACAAACATATAAAAAAAGGCACTTAGCCATTACACCATAAAATAACACACGCTGATCAAAACACTTAGTCGGCTTCCATGCTTTGTCTCCTGGATTGCTGGTCTATTGATCTGCTTGTAACTTTTCTGTACTGTAGTTCTGTACTATGGGTGTTTGGATGTAGCATGTACACGTGTCATACAACTTATATCTGAATGTGCATAATTTGAATCAATCTCTCACATGTGTGCTGATGTGATGATTGCTGAGTATCTTTGTCTGCCCTATTTTCCTTAGTCATTTTGTCTTTTAAGATAGAGACTAAGTATGACTTTGTTGCCATGATGACAACACAAAATGAGTCATGCATCCTCAGGTAGTCAACTTGCCAACAATTTTGAGGTCTACCATGCATGTCAAGTTTTCATTACCCTTGTTTTTACATTTGAAGACATCCCAGGTCGTCAGTTTCAAGTTTTGAGTTATTTCGTGATGTCTTGTTTTGAGCGCTTGTCTAATTCTGCATTTGCCGCCTAAGTGTCATTTTGTTGTAATAGGCCTAGTTTACATTTGAATAAGTTGTGTCCTAATTATTTTCATGGATCGACACTTTGGGAATGTTTAATATGTATATCAGAGAGATTATGTTTTAAAACTATATCTATTTTGAGTTCGTTTGATAGGTTTTCGGGTACCCCAAAGTTGGTTGTCCAAATTGTCTTGTTTCTCTATTTTGCCCAAAATTCTAATTGCCCTACTTTGAGGTCTTGCAATTTGTACCCGGTTCTAGGACATAAAGAAGTGATTGTTCCTCTACATGGAAAAACTAGAAATGTACCTCCCTGGAGATTTCTAGATTGTGGTCAATCCATTTGACCACTATGCCTAGCCCTTTCCAAATCCAATTTCTGCATTTTCACTGAGTTTGAGTTAACAAAGTTGTTAAATGGCCGACTTTGAGAAGAAATGCTGATTGATCAGTTGATCATTGGAGAGAGTTAATTGAAGATTCATATCCCCTATGTGAAATTGAATCTATTTTCAAGGTTCCAGACTATGAGGGTCTTATTTGATGAGTTTGTGAATTCAAAACCAAAAGTGATTTATTTAGATTAAGATTGTTGACAGAATTGATTTTACAGGATACTCATTTTCAGAAGGTTGTATGTTTTTTTCAAGAAGATTTTTTGAGCTTCTAGTTGTGTATACACTCTCCTTGTATCTAAATGTATTACTTTGATCAGTGGTTAGGCCTCAAGGCATGATTCCCTATTTTTGCAAAGTCTAATCCATTTGTAATTTCTGTTGTTTTGACATCCGCATATACACAGTGTTTCAAATTTCCATGTTGGACCAATGATATCTTGTAACCCTAATTATTTCAAGTGAATCTAGTTGGTGACCATTCTTATATGCTGGGGAAGAGTTGGTTTTCCAATCCTCATATTTGCAAAGGGTTATTCAGTAAGTTTTTAAGGCCAGTTGCCATTAATGAGATCAGTTCACAGAAATGTTAAAAGTGATTGTAAAGTTTGCCAATTCTATGCTTTATGATCCAATTGCACAATGGTTATGTTTATAATGTGGAAGCATATCAGAGGCACATTTGAGGCACATGATAACATAAAGGATGCATAAAATAATTATGGTTGACTAGCATGACACCGTCATATATATGCACAAAATAAATTTGCAGATAATGCTATAAAACCTTCGAATGAATGCAAGTGAAATTTGAATGCATAATGAAAGAAGAATAAACAACACATAAAATTACAAGCCATTGAAACTAGAGCATGTGCAATATAAAACCAAAGACAAACCTACGCATTGAAAGGACATTTTAAAAGGGCTTGCACAATCCAAGGAGAGTTTGCAAGTTAAGAAAAGGAAAGACCAGCGTGAGTAAAGAGATGTTGGCAGGTTTTTGTATCCCATTTTTCACGCATGGGATTAAACACTGATAAATATTGAAACTTTCAAGTTTAAATACACATTGGCAGGTGCAAATTGCAAACATAGACAAAGTTTGCATAGACAATTACAAGGAGGAGACACCTGTGCAAGGCATGAAGGAGGCTTGCATAGTATTAAAGAGCCAACGTATGGTAGAAAGCATTATTAAAAAATTCTAATTTAATGCAAATGATAGGTGAAAAACTAAAGAGTATCCTGTGCTATGGAATGTGTTTTCAAAACCAAATTACTGCATTGGACTCTAAAGAAGAAGTCTGCGCTATTTTTGAAATATAAATCTTTAAAAGATCAAATGCCAACACAATTGGCAGGTGTAAATAAAATAAAAGGGGGCTGTGTTTTAATGCTTCAAAAATGATTTTAAATCTTTTAACCAATGCAAATGGTAGGTGCAATTAAAAAAATATGCCTATGCAATAGCCTACGCCGGAGACATGGTGGAGTGTTGTTTAAAAAAAGATCTAATGCTCATGCAAAAGATAAGTGTAAGCCATGGAGGGAAAAGCCAGGTATTGTCTGCGCAAAGCATGAGGAATGGAGAGCATAAAGAAATCTTGCACAATGCATCTCCTAGCCAATGCCAACGACAGGTGTAAAACCAAACTTTACAACCTTTTCCATAACTAGCCAATGCATGGAAATGTTAATACCCTATGTGGGAAATGGGAAAGAGAGTTTGCGTAGAGAATAAGCCAAAGACATTACAAAGTTATGAAGAGTCTACACAGAATTAATGGGGAGGCCACGCTTGGGACCAGAAAACATAAAGCAAATGCACTTGGAAGGTAAAGATATTCAAAGC
Source organism: Thuja plicata (assembly GCA_018584345.1). Taxonomy (NCBI): domain Eukaryota; kingdom Viridiplantae; phylum Streptophyta; class Pinopsida; order Cupressales; family Cupressaceae; genus Thuja; species Thuja plicata. The sequence goes on along the minus strand of MU223964.1, from coordinate 2,055,623 downwards.
CTGCATAATATGCAAAGCAAAGCCCACGCTAAAACAATGAAGTTTTTTAGTTTTAAAAGAAATTAAACCATAACTTATGCCAATGAATGAAAGGAAAGCCCGCACATGAGAAATGAGGAGATAACCACAAGGGAGGCAGAGGTTTTTAAGTGTTCCTAAGACCTTGCACAAACATATTTTAAAAGCATTAAAACAAATTGCAATGTGATTGGAGGTTCCCAGGCTTAAAACATTGCACTGTGCATTATCCCACATTTCTTGTGGGTGGGATTTCTGAAGAGTTTTTCTGTGCCAACACTTGTATTGTAATGTGAATATGAGCCAAGAGGCCCATTGGCGGGCCTCTTGGCCAGTGGAATGCATGAGGTGGGGGGCCCTAAATTTTGGGCGTCAAAATAGGTAAGGCTTTAAAACCTCCAAAACATTAATCCCACATTGGTGGTCGGAAGGAAATTTGAGTTGTTTAAAAGGTAAAGGCCTCACCTAGTAGTGTGAAGATGAGTAGGAGGCTCTCCATGCATCTATGTAGAAGGCTCAATTTGTGTGCCAGACATGTGACTTTGAAGGAAATGTGTTTTTGGTGGGACCCACATGCAGAGGAAGATAGGACATGTGGCGGCATGGCGTGAAGTCGCGAGAAGAAACTGCGGTTACTGAAAACATACAGAGATTACACCCTAGTAGTTAGTTAACCACCACTCATAGTTGCTAGATGCTAGTAGTTAGTGGAAAAGATTGCAAGATTACACCTAGCAGTCAACTAACCACCATGCGTAGTTGCTAGATTCTAGTAGTCAAGTCTGAAAAGCTCTAAGATTACGCGCGAACTATCAGATTAAGATCAAGATCAAGGGCTGTCGCACAATCTCATAATAAACTCAGGGTTAAGAGAAGTATTTTGAGATTCAAAGAATAGATTATTTCCTGATCTCCAGATAAACCATGGTCAAGGCTGAGTCAAGGTTGAGTTTATTATGAGATTTAGAGACTAAGGCATTTTTTTCCAAGTCTCCAGATAAACCTTGGGTTAGGAAATAAATTTAGAGATTCAGAGTCTAAGTGTATCTCCCAAAATCCAAATAGACCATGGTTAAAGAAGAGTTCTTAGGCTAGTTAAAGGGAAATGAACCAACACATGACACTTGGAAAATTCTGGTGAGCTCTTGGGGCAAAAATGCATAAAAGGAGATAAAAAAGATTAAATTAATGTGCAAGTTAAAGGATAGTATTATTCTATAGTCTTGTGATTTATTTAATATTTCAAATCTTGGAAAAGAAGCATTCACAGGAGGATTTTTCTCAAAGAGTGAAATCAGATTGTTTAGAGAGCATGGCTCAGAATCAAATTTGTTGAGGATGATGATTGCAAAGAAGAGATAGTTGCAGAAGGAGATTATATTTCTTGGGAGCAAGAAGATATTTGTTAAGCATACAAGTGTCAGTTAGGTTGAAATTGATTTTCCAATTCTCTATATCTTTCTTGTTCTCAATTGTACATGGATTGTGAAATTAACACTGCTAGGCAGTTTCCCAATTTATGGGTCTTGTCTTTTTGAGTTCTTTATCTTAGAATGTGCTGAATTAGGAACCATTTAATGAAAATAAATGGAATCCCTATCCATATTGGTGATGTATTTGTGTGTCTTGTTTTCATTCTTGTGTATTAATTGGTAAGGCATTTTAATATACTGGTTATAAGGTAGCTGTGAATTCATGTTTGAGTTTATTTCAAGGAGAGAGTCAATCTTGAATACAAGTTCTGAGAGTTCAAGGATTGCACATGAATCTGACGTTTGGGTATTGGAGTGAAAAGAGTGTCTTGTAAGGCATTTTATTCAGTTTTTGTCTTTTTAGAGTTAGAGGGTTTTCTGTGGATGTATGTTTATTTCACTCTGTTTCCCAATAGACAAGGCACTGGTCTTTGCTGGTTATGCAGTCCTCATCATCAATCAATCAAATATTGAATAATATTTCATTTCCTATTTAAGAGCATGGATGTTTAGAATATGTATTGAATAGTACAGACATTGTTGGTGATTCATTGAAGAACTGAATCCTTTAGGTTAGTCTGCCTCTGTTTTAAAATCAAAGAGAAGAAGGATGAATATCCTTGTCACATTGGTCAGTTTTATGCAATGTTATTTACTCTTGTTAAAATAATGGATTGGCTTTTGAAGCTCTGCATTAGTTGCAGTAAAAGACATTAGTAAATCATTGTGAGAATCCATGAATCCACTATCTTATTTATGTGAAGACAATAATTCAAGAGGTACACCCGCCTGAGTCTGTGGAGCTTGAAGTAGAAGGAGGATCATATCCTTGTTAATCAGCCTTTTTCCCTGCTCATCTGTTGTTGGGTTAGAGAGTTTTGTAGATTTGAGTTCTCCAATTTTCAAGAAAAAGTGCTAAAAAAATGGTGACTCTATTGGGGAGAAGGGGATTGTTGTAAAGTCTATAATGACTAATTGGCTATTGTCCATTTCTTGACCAGTTTATTAAAAATTTTCCCACATCTTTGTGGGTGGCGAATTTGAAGTCTTGTACAAACTAGTTGCATTGATTTACATGTAAAATTTTAGAGACCTTCAGTATATTATTTGTTGATTTGAAGCCTTTGTTAGTTTGTTTTGGCAAGGATGGAGAAAATATCAGTTGGTTGTTTGAGTATGTTTACTTATGCTAACCGTGAAAGATTATTTCAGCAACAAAAACAAAGGCATTCTACTTCTCATGATTTTTTTCCTTTTGATGAGAATCGAGTGATTTAAATGGATTCCCTCTTTTGAGTGTTTTCAACACCAGGAAAGAGGTGTGTTCAAATTAGTAAATAATTTCAAATTTATTTCCACCTAAAGTGTAGAATGACAAGGGTTTTTTGAAATCCTTTCATACCAAGAGGTATGAGCCATTGTGTTTTGATGGCATTAACGATCTCCCACATGATGTGCCTCATGAAATCATAGATTATTTGCCAAAATTTTGTTGAAATCAAGTTGTTTCAGCAAGTCATCATTTTGAAATGTTTGTTGATTTATTGGGTGACTTTGAAATTGAGTTTGAAGATGTATACATGAAGTTGTTTGTTCAAATTTTGAAGGATGATGCTAGGGACTAGTTTGATTTTTTACCAGCTTGTTCAATTTCTTCTTGGGATGAATTACATGTTTCTTTTATGGAACAACTTGGTGAGAGAATGAATTTGAGTGATGTATTTTCTGATTGGTTGAATCTTAGGATTAAAGATGAATTAGTTTCTAATTTTAATATTAGATTTGCAAGAGCTCTACATGAAATACCTAAAAATAGTAGACCTCAAGATCATGTGTGTGTTATGGTTTACTTTGATGCATTTGAAAATAAGATGAGTTATAGGTTGAGAGACAAGGAACCTAAGACTTTGCATCAGGATTTTAGGACAACAATAGAGATTGAAAATAATTCCAAGTACAGATTGAAAGAGAACCATTTCTCTAGAGGGATTTGCTTGTAAAATACATTTGAGAATGGACAAGATTATTATGATAAATTTGCAGCTCCAAGTAGGTGTATTGATACCTCTGCTTTGGTCTTTAATTAGGTCTTGAATTCAGATTTGAATAGATGTATTGTTAATGATCCTTTGTTGCATATGGAAGAAATTTCTAATGATGATAGCAATGCATATGTCCAAGAAATTGTAGAAATGAATGATGTTTTTGATGAACCATAACTGATTGAATGTTTGAAGATGTTAAGTTGATCACCGAAATGCAGAAAGATAATGCAAGAAATTAAATTAGTTAATTGATTATATTTTCATTGATGTCAACAAGATATAATTTTATTGGATATATAAAAAGTTCCAAAGAATTTAGAGAATCAGATAGATAAAGATTATTCTTTCAGTTATGCATAAAAGATCAGTATTCACTAAGTGACTACAAACACCGATGGTTAGTGGAACCCGACGGAGAGAAAAACCCAAAAAGTAAAGTTACAGTGTTTCCCGAGAAAGAAACCCGACAAGCATTACCAACGAGAAGAATCAAAAGAATTATCGATGAGAAAAAATCTATAGTGATGCCCGACAAACAAACAACCCCAACGGACAGACACCCCGATGGAGATGCCCGAGGATAAATTAAGTGTTGACCGAAGATATCAAGGAGTTTAACACTGAAAGGAACTGAAGTTGAGAAATGACAAAATACTTAGCTAGAAAGAGCTAAAGTTAGAGCTAACTAGTTGTTAACATTGTTTTCATTGACAAGTTAAAGCCAGAGATAAGTAAAAGATTTAAAGCTATTTTATTATAGTTGGAAAGAAGATATCTACAAGATAAAATAGGAGTAAATTCTTTAAATCAAGATTGGGTAGAATTACGGATCATACCAAGAACAAGAAAGTAAAAGACTTAGAAATTGTGATATCATGTCTATAAAGAGACAATCTAATTCATTGTGAATTAGGGGAGTGAAGAGAGAAGAAGGATGTTGGAGAGAAACTGATGAAGAACATCTTCATACAGTCCTGATCAATCAAGATGAGGAAAGAGTTAAATATTTCTGCGAACATTGAGCAACAAAGAAGCACATCATCACCGAGAAGAAAGAAGTGGAGAAAAGGTATTTAAAAGATATATTGATTAGAAAGGTATTACGAGCTTACAATAGATCTCAAAATCTGCATGTTGATAGTTGTATATGTGAATAGATCATTTAATGTTTCATTTTAACCATTGATTCATAAAGTCTCTTAACCGAGCAAGACTTAACAATCCTTTCTATATTGAGATACATTCCAAGGAGTATCAAAAAGTTTTGATCATGAAGATAGCATGAGATTCCAGATACCATTTGACAAACTAGGGTTTGGTCATAGAAGGTAGCATAGAGATGCCTAATATCAAGTGACAAAATATTCTATTTAAATCCTCTAACAAGTTCACACCTAACAGTATGTTTATAACCTTTAACATGGTTGTCTCTTCACCAAGCTCACTTTAGAAGAGTGAAAATTTTGGGTTACCGGTCCCAAGTGGTTTTTCCCTTAACAGAGTTTCCACTTTAAAAATAAATGTGTCAATGTGTTTATGAGTCATTACTTTAGTGTTTTTCATTACACATAACTAATTTAGATTGATCAGTATACACTAAGCAATTTACTATTTTTCAGTAAATGAAAGAATGCTAATCAGTAAACAGTAAGAATAAGGTTTAATAGTGAACTCTGAGCAGTAGTTATTTGTTAAAATTGTTTGAAGGCATTCATCTTGTAGGACTAAAGATAAATAGAGGCTTAATACTATGTTACTAAGTTTTTGGCCTAATTTATTGGAATATTTTTGAGGCCACTAATTCACCCCCCCTCTCAGTTATTCTAACAATTGGTATCAAAGCTTGTGTTCTTAGAAAGGGGGTTTAACAACTCAAGCACAAGATCTCAAGATGAACAAACGAGATGTACCCAAGTTGAATAAAGACAACTTTGCATCATGGCAAAGAATAATAAGACTTCACCTATCAAGTGTTGGTAATGATGTTACTCAACACCTAGATACTGAATATGTGTTTCCTACATGACCTCACACACTTGAGAAATTGAGAGAAAAACATGAGCATAATTTTATGATGATAGAACTTGCTTCCTCACTCTCTGATGTTGAGTTTGAAGATGTCAAAACCTGCACCTCTAGAAAGAAAATGTGGGATAAATTGAATTTGGTACATGGAGGAGATGCTAATGTACTACGAGCTAAGGAAGAAAGCCTAAGAGGGAGGTTTGATGACCTAAAGATGAAAGAAAGAGAAAATATCACTCAGTATAGCTGTAGAATCAAAGAGGTAGTCAATGCTATCCGAGGAGTTTGAGGTATACTTTAAGAAGAGACAGTGGTAAGTAAAATCCTAAGAACCTTACTGCATGTATATGCTATTAGAGTATCTGCTACACAAGAAATGAGAGAAATTGAAAACAATACTGTTACTCTAGATAGTCTGATTGGTAGAATGATTTCATTTGAGATGAATACCTTTGATAATAGTGTCTTACCATCTATAGAATCTGCATTCAAGTCTTCTTTAAAAATAAGTAAGTCAAGTTATAGACACACTATTAGAAATGATAGTGATGACCAAGGACTTGATGAGATTGAAGCACTAATAAAAAGAAGATTGCAGAGAGGAAAAGGTAGCTATAAAGGTAAATTATCACTTGTATTTTTTAATTGTAAAGAGGTAGGAAAATTTTCTACAAGATTTCCTAACAGAAGAAAATATAACAGAAGTAATGACATAACATATGAAAAGAAGTTTGACCGAGGTGATAACAAAGATTACTGAAGAAACCGACAATCTGACACAAGAGATACTTGAGACTACAAGGACAAAGGGAAGAAAGCTTGTTACCTGGCTGAGAACAAAATTGATGATACTGACACTGAATGTGATGAAGAAATTGAGATGGTATTTTAAGACATGAAGGATGATTCAGATGAAGAAGAAAGGTATGTAGAGACTGCACTCATATCTAAGGTTAGTATGAATGATGTCTGGACTATAGATAGTGGCTACACTCACCACATGACTGGTGATGAACAAAATTTTTGTCATGCCCAAAAATTTGCGCCCAAAAATGCAACAATTTTTTTTTTTAAAGTGGGATTAAAGTCATGAGGTTCTAAGGGGAATCATGACTAAGTGTCAACCTCCCTTAACCCAAGGTCACCTTCTAAATTTGAAGTTTCACAAGGTGTCAATTAATTACCATTTTAACTAGAGTTAAATTTAGGCTAACGTTCAAGACTAAGAAAGGTGAGGTTATAGAAATTTGTGAGTCATCTCCCTTAATATTTTAATAGAGTTTGATGATGTGGAGAAATAGAGAGAGACTCCCTATACTTAGTCTCCAGAGATGTTCAGAAAATCTGGTATGTTGATAGCTTAAGGATTCTATGTTTTAAAAACACCCTAGGGTAAGGCACTTTCATAATATTATTTTTATAATGGCCAGTATACTGGCCACATATATTGACCACATAAAAATAACATTATAAGTCCTTAAGATTTATTTAAATAATTTACTTAATTATCTAACAACGAAATTCCCTATTGGTTTTCGGTCGTGTGATACTCCTTTTGGGGTTCGGTTACAAAGCTGGGTTTATCTTAAAAATAACCCCTTCAATAAAGATAGTTAAATGAATAAGAATAAAATTCTAAGTCTATTAATTTAAAAGACATCAACATAACCAATTTCAGATTTCTAATTAAAATTGGCTAGCTAAATTAAATAATACTTCAAGATCAAATTTCCACTATAATCTTGTGGAATATATTTTGGCATTGATTACTATATATAAAAAGAGGAACTACTACTATTAAATCCTTAATATATACATGCCTAATAAAATATTAACTTCATGTGAAAACTCTCTTAATAGAACATATACAGTAAATTATAAATGCCCCTTTTTGAAAATAATAAGGGAAAAGTTTCCCACTTAAAGACTCTTTCATTTCCTCTCAATTTTGAAATCCTAACCCTAATTTCAATATTAGGGTCAGGGTTCCAAAATGAGATAACTAAATTACATTTTTTTTTTGTACCATTCTTTTCTTCCCTCTATCAAACCCTAAATTATTTTCTTTGTTTTCATTTTGTGTGTTGCAGGTTTAACAATGGAGGGTGGGTGAGGCCATATGATATCTCATATATATATATATATATACATACATACATACAGTATTGTATGTATATATATATTATTATATATATGTGTTAAAACCTAAATCCAAATTGCAAATCGTATGTGGTCTATTTTAAATCCGCAATGGAGGCATTTTAAATAATGGCGGCGGCGTTATTTTTTTATTTTGCAGTGCGTATGTGATATAGGGTGGGATGCGGCTTGGCCGACCCTGTGGTGGCGCAGCCCCCACAGCCCACCAAAGTCGGCGGCACTTCTGCCGCTGTGGTGGTAGCTG
>MU223964.1:2018856-2034291 GCA_018584345.1 Thuja plicata | reverse complement strand
ATATCAACAACATCCATATCACCAAGATATGGATCATCACCCTTAGCAACCTGATTATCCATGACCAAGTGCTCCACAATTTCCATGTCAGACTCAACCAAATGATCATGAAAACCAATCTCAACCACATCATCAACAAGGTTAGGAAGCTCCTTAGCAAAAACCACAAGTTTCTCTACAGGTTCCGTATCAGACTCCACACACTAATCAACAAAACCAACTTCAATCTCAACCTTTCTATGCCCTCTTCTCTCTCGAACAAGTCTTCTAACTGGCCAGACAACTCGCTTCCTGATCGGTAGACTCCAGCTCCATGGTTTCAAGATCTCTCTAACTCTCTTATGAAATTTATCCAGAGATGGATCACTCTCAACCATCCATTCCTTAACTCAATTAGTCAATCTAGCTTCCATCCGAGAAAAAGTCTTTGAAATATTCTTCTCCACCACATCATGGAGTTTTGCGATCATCGCAAGGTCTAATCTTCTTAGAGCCATCTTCTAAGATCTTCACAAACCCTCTGCAATGAATCACCAACTAGATCCAACCTTTACTACAGGTCCTGGTGCAAACTGCCTCACATTCGGCGCTCTGTCCACACACTAAAGAATAACCACACTCTGATAAACTCCACCCAAGGTCCTGGTGTAAACTGCGTCACATTCGGTGCTCTGTCCACACACTCAGGAACAACTATGCTCTGATACCATTTGATGTAGTGCAAGACAGGAGAATCCCCAATGGAGATGTCCTATCCCCCAACAAATATCCACACAATAGAATATAATAACAATATAGAGATATAGATCCACACAATGCCAATACTCATAATAGAATCATCATATTTTCATCCAACATGCCCGGCTGTAAGGCCTTCTAGGTTACGGCCAAATACAATGCAATTACAATAGAAACTCTGTAAGATCTCACAAGATCCAAATGAAACCCTAGCTAGCCCAGATCCACACACTAGTAGGAACACCCAAGGAAGATCTAAACTTGTGCTCGCAAGCCCACCAAGCAATCTCCTTGTTTCCCAAGCCGCAGCCACTAGCTCCTCTCAAAACTCACTCCACAACCACCTCCTCTTCTCCAGGATGAATAATCCTAGCTAGTCCAGATCCACACACTGGTCGAAGCCCCCAAAGAAGATATAAACTTGTGCTCGCAAGTCCACCAAGCAATCCCCTTGTCCCCCAAGCCGCAACCACTATCTCTTCTCAAAACTCGCTCCTCTACCTCTTCCTCTTCTCCAGGATGAATGAATGAATGACTAAAGACTTCCCCCACAACCCCTACTTATACCAATCTAAGCCATAGGTCGGCCCTAAACATAAATTAAATACAAATATCAAAATTAAATTCCACAAGTCGGCCAACAACAACAATTAAATGCCCAAAATAGATGTCTTAGTAAAATCACGATATCTCCTAGCTCCGGATGAATTAGGAGTCGTGCTTCAAACCGTAGGTAGAAATCTAGGCGCTCTTCAATCCATGAAATTTGTATCCTCTAACTCTTTGTGGAAAATTACTTATATATCCTGTAATAGACACAAAATTCCTAAGCAAGGCTGAGCTCCTCCCAGTCCATGCCAAGCAACCAAGACCATGCCAAGTTCCATTAAATACATCAAAACCAATTACCCAAGACCCAAGTAGGTCCACACAACTCTACCAAATCACTCACACATTAAAATATGTTCACACAACTCCATCAAATCTCTCAAACATGCAGGATAGCCAACTACCCTAGGATGCTCCTACATCATCTTGTCTTTCATTAGATGCAACCTTGGCTCAAAATGAGTTCACATATCCCTTTGTTTGGTTCCTTGAATAAAATTCCATGGTTTCTTACCTGCACACTTAATTCAAATATCAGTAGTCCGAGGAGATAAATATACATCATAAGAAAATAAACAATATTCAAAATTTGAGGAAATCATCAACATATTAAGTTTATTGCTAAAGATCACAAGAATACATTAATCTCATTTTAAGCATTTATCATAAGGTAAAATTCACATTGCAAGAAATCAAAATTAAATATCTATTTCTAATAAATCCCAATTTCATCAATAACCATAACATAATCATAATTTATTTCCAAATCAATTATCTCAGAATAAATGTCCATAATAGAAAACATAATATAGTCCAGAAGGTGCATCATAAAGCATAAAATTCATAATGTCCATAGTGCATCAAAAGTAAAGTGTCATATGCTAAATCTATCATAAGTAGAAAAAATGGAAAACTACGATGGGGTTCGGGGTGAGGCCTCACAATTTTGTCACTTTTTGAATATTATAATTATGGATAAGTAAGAATGGGTAATGATACACCTTGTCCAGTTGAAGGTAAAGGAACCATAATGTTGAATAACCTGATCAAATGTGAAAATTCTTACTGGGTAAAAGGGCTTAATTATAATCTATTGAATGTTTCATAGCTAAATAACACAGGTTACCGAGTAGCATTTGAGAATAAGAAGGCAAAGATATTCAATGAATCAAGAAGGTTGATCAGAACTGGTGAAAAGACAAAAGGTAGCCTATTCTATCTTGGTGACATTAACACCACTTGTTTAATGGCTAGAAACAAAGACTATGCCATGTGAATTTTGACAACATGATAAAGATAAGCAATAAAATAAGAGTAAGAGGCTTTCCAAGCATTTCAAAGCCCAAGCATATCATGTGCAAGAATTGTTAAAAAGGTAAGATCACAAAGTTTAGTTTCAAGAGTAAAGCCCATACATCTAATGCTATTATAGAATTAGTCCATACTGATTTATGTGGACCCATGAGGAAAAAGAGTTACTATGGTGATAGGTATTTCATTCTCTTTGTAGATGACTATTCTAGAATGATGACAATTATGTTCTTAAAAGATAAATCAAAATAATTCAAGATGTTTATATGGTATAAGGCTATGGTAGAAAAACAAAGTGGTAAGGAATTGAAATGCTTAAGATTAGATAGAGGAGGGGAATTTGTATCTGATGAATTCACTAACTATTTCAATGAGAATGGAATTAAAAGACAGGTTTATGCACCAAGAACACCACAAAAAATAGAATTTCTGAAAGGAGAAATAGATCAATTGTTGATTGTGCAAGAACACTAATGATTGAAAAAAGCATCACTCAAACTTTCTGGAGGGAAGCTGCCAGTACTGTTGTCTACACATTGAACATAGTACAATTGAAGAGGGACACAAACAAGACACCCTAGGAGCTATGGTATGGTTACACACCCAATGTAAGTTACTTCAGAATCTTTGGTAGTTAATATTATATTTTGAAAAATGATAGAAATGGAAAGCTTAAATCCAAAAGTGATGAAGGAATATTTCTAGGGTATTCCACCAAAAACAAGGCTTATAAATGTCTTAACAAGTCCTCTAACAAGATCATTGAAAGTGAAAATGTAAGAATAGATGAATTTGCATAGAATAATGATAAGGAAAGAAGAAAAGAACCAGAAGACTACAACAGGTTTGTTTACACTAAAGAACCTGACACTCTACCTGAGGAAGAGTGTATCTCTCCCGAGGAACAAAACATTGCACCCGAACATTAGGCTGCAATTACAAAAAATCAGGAAAATACTCAAGATGATGTTCCAAGCGATGGAGATGAGAATGAAGGTCAAGATAATGATCAGAATGATGGAAAAAGAGCTGAACCAAAACTTTCCAAGTATGTCAGAAGACCTCACCCACAGAATCAGATCATAGGAGACAAGAAGGCTGGAGTGAGAACAAGAAGTAAGTCACTAAACACTAGATGTTTACTTTGTGATTTTGAGCCTAAATATTTTAATAATGCACTTGAAAATGATATATAGGTTAGTGCTATGAATGAAGAAATAGAAAATATTGAGAATAATAGTACATGGACATTAGTACCGAGACCAAATGACAAGAATTTCATCGGTACCAAATGGATATTCAGAAACAAGATGAATGTGAATGGAGAAGTTATAAGAAATAAAGCAAGATTAGTATGCAAGGGGTATGCACAAGAAGAAGGTATTGATTATGGTGAAACATTTTCACCCATTGCTAGACTAGAAGGAGTAAGAATCTTACTTGCTTATGCTACATTCAAAGGATTCAAGGTATACTAGATGGATGTCAAATCTGCATTCCTAAATGGAATACTAGAAGAAGAAGTATACATTGAACAACTAGAAGGGTTTGTTGATCCAGACAAGAGAAACATGGTATGTAGACTACATAAAGCCTTGTATGGATTGAGACAAGCACCAAGAACTTGGTATGAAAGACCTCACTCCTATCTCATAAGCATTAAATTTGTAAGAACAAGTGAAAATGGCAATTTGTACTTAAAAGAAGATACCGATGGTAATATTCTGATTGCTGAAATATTTGTTGATGATATCATATTTGGGGGAAATGAAATGTTATGTAAATTCCTTGCTAGTGAAATTAGAAAAGAGTTTAAAATGTCTATGTTTGGGGAGATCAAATTCTTTCTTGGTCTACAGATTCTTCAACAAGATGTAGACATATATATCACTCAGTCCAAATACATCAAGGAAGTGTTGAAGATATTCAAGATGGAAGATTCCAAGCCAGTTGGAACACCTATGGTAACTGAATGTAAACTGACAAAAGAAGACAAATCAAATGAGGTAAATCAGACCTTGTATAGATCAATGATTGGCAAACTAATGCATGTTGTTCATACCAGACTAGATATAGCACATGCAGTTGGAATAGTTGCAAGATTCTCTGCTAATCCCAAAGAATCACACATGATTGCTGTCAAGAGAATTATTAGATATCTAAAGAACACCAAGGACTATGGATTATGGTATAAAAGAGAAGGAAAATTTGAGCTTCAAGTCTATACAGATGATGGTTGGGTTGGAAACATACATGACCGAAAGAGCTCAACTAGAGGAGCATTCTTCATGGGTGACAAAATTGCCACATGGATCGACAAGAAGAAAGGATGCATCTCACAGTCTACTGTAGAAGAAGAATATGTGGCTCCTGCTACAAATTGCTCCAAAATTGCATGGATCAAATAGTTGCTGGAAGGTATGAATATGAAGATTCTTGAACCAGTGATTATCTATTGCAATAATACCAGTGCAATAAACATATCAAAGAATCCAGTCATGCATGCTAAGACTAAGCATATTTCTATCAAGTATCATTACTTAAGAGAACAGGTGAAAGAAAAATAAGTGATACTAGAATATGTTCAATCCAAGGAATAATTAGTTGACATATTTACCAAGCCTAAGTGACATTTTGTTGTAATAGGCCCAGTTTATATTTGAATAACTTGTGTCCTATTGATTTTAATAGACCGCCACTTTGGGAATGTTTAATATGTATATCAAAGAGATTATGTGTCAAGACTCAAGCCATTTAAAGTCAGCTTGATAGGTTTTTGGGTCCCCCAAAGTTGGTTGTCTAGAATTGTCTTGTTTCTCTATTTTTCCCAGAATTCTAATTGCTCTACTTTGAGGTCTCATAATTTGTACCTGGTTCAAGGAAATAAAGAAGTGATTTTTCCTCTGTATGGAAAACCTAGAAATGTACCTCCCTAGAGATTTATAGACTATGTTCAATCCATTTGGCCACTTTGCCCAACCCTTTCCAAATCCAATTTCTGCATTTTCACTGAGTTTGAGTTAACAAAGTTGTTAAATGGCCGACTTTGAGAAGCAATGTCGATTGATCAGTTGATCATCGGAGAAAGTTAATTAAAGATCCATATTACCTGTGTGAAAGTGAATCTATGTTCAAGGTTCCAGAGTGTGAGGGTCTTATTTGATGAGTTTGTGAATTCAAAAGCAAACATGATTTATTTAGATTGACATTGTTGACAAAATTGATTTCACAGGATACTCATTTTTCAGAAGGTTGTAGCTTTTTGTCAAGCAATTATTTTGAGATTCCAATTGTGGATACACTCTCCTTGTATCTAAATGTATTACTGTGATTAGTAGTTAGGCCTCAAGGCATGATTCCCTATTTTTGCAAAGTCTAATCCATTTGCAATTTCTACTGTTTTGACATCCGCATATACACAATGTTTCAGAATTGCCAAGTTAGACTAATGATATCCTGTAACCCTAATTATTTCAAGTGAATCAAGTTGGCGACCATGCTTAGAAGCTAGGGAAGAATGGTTTTTCTAGTCCTCATATTTGCAGAGGGTTGTTTTGTCAAATTTTAAGGCTAGTTCCAGAGGCCAGTTGCCATTAATGAGATCAGTTCATAGAAATGTTAAAAGTGATTGTAAAGGATGCTAGTTCTATGCTTTGTGATCCAATTGCACAATGGTTATGTTTATAATGTGGAAGCATATCCAAGGCACACTTGAGGCACATGAGAACCTGAAGGATGCATACAAGAATTATAATTGATTGGAATGACACTATCATAGATATGCACAAAATAAATTTGTGAATAAGGCTTTAAAACCTTTGAATGAATGCAAGTGCAATTTGAATGCATAATGAAGGAAGAATAGGAAACACATAAAATTATGAGCCATTGCAAGTGGAGCATGTGCAATATAAAACCAAAGACAATCCTACGCATTGAAAGGACATTTTAAAAGGGCCTATGCAATCCAAGGAGAGTTTGCATAGTTAAGAAAAGGAGAGACCAATGTGAGTAAAGAGATGTTGGAAGGTTTTTGTATTCCATTTTCCATGCATGGGATTAAACACTAATAAATCTTGAAACTTTCAAGTTTAAATACACATTGGCAGGTGCAAATTGCAAACATAGACAAAGTTTGAGCAAACAATTACAAGGAGGAGACAACTGTGCAAGGCATGGAGGAAGATTGCATAGTATTAAAGGGCCAGGGTATGGTATAAAGCATTATTAAAAACTTCCAATTTAATGCAAATGATGAGTGCAAAACCAAAGAGAATTAATCTTGCTCTATGAAATGTGTTTTCAAAACCAAATTGCTACGCTGGACTCTAAAGAAGTCTGCTCTAAGTTTGAAATATAAATCTTTACAAGATCAAATGCCAACACAATTGGCAGGTGTAAATAACAAAAAAGGGTGGTGCATTTTTAAGCTTCAAAAAGGCTTTTAAATCTTTTTACCAATGAAAATGGTAGGTACAAGTAAAAAAAGATGCCTGTGCAATAGCCTACAATGGAGACATGGTGGAGTGGTGTTTCATAAAGATCTAATGCTAATACAAAAGACAGGTGTAAGCCATGGAGGGAAAAGCCAGGTCATGTCTGCACAGAGCATGGGGAATGGAGAGCATAAAGAAGGATTGCACAATGCATCTCCCAACCAATGCCAATTTCAGCTGTAAAACCAAACTTTACAACCTTTGCCATAACCAGCCAGTGCATGGAAACATTAATACCCTGCGTGGGAAATGGGAAAGAGAGTCTGCGTAGAGAATAAGCCAAAGAAATTTCAAAGCTATGAAGAGTCTATGAAACATTAATGGGGAGCCCAAGCTTAGGACCAAAAAATATAAAGCAAATGCACTTGGCAGGTAAAGATATTCAGAGCCTATGCAATATGCAAAGCAAAGCCCACACAAAGACAAGGAAGTTTTTTAGTTTTAAAAGCAATTAAACCATAACTTGTGCCAATGAATGAAAGGAAACCCCACGCATGAGAAATGAGGAGATCAATGAAAGAGAGGAAGAGGTTGTTAAGTGTTCCTAAGACCCTATGTAGACATATGTGAAAAGCATTAAAATAAATTACAATGTGATTGGAGGTTCCCAAGCTTAAAAAATTACAGTGTGCATTATCCTACATTTCTTGTGGGTGGGATTTCTGAAATTTTTTTATGTGCCAATGCTTGTATTGTAATGTGAATAAGAGACAAGAGGCCCATTGGTGAGCCCCTTGGCTAGTGGAATCCATGAGGTGGTGGGACCCAAATTTTGGGTGCCAAAACATGTAAGGCTTTAAAATCTCCAAAACAATAATCCCACATTAGTGGTGGGAAGGAAATTTGAGTTGTTTAAATGGTAAATTCCTCACTTAGTAATGTGAAGATGAGAAGGAGGCTCTCCATGTGTGGGTGCAAAAGGATCCTTGTTTTGCATGCCAGATAGGTGACTTTGAAGGAAATGTATTTTTGGCAGGACCCACCCGCAGAGGAAGACAAGACATGTGGCGGTAGGGCATGAAGTCGTAAGAAGAAACTGCGGTTAGAAAAAACATTCAAATATTACGCCCCAACAGTCAATTAACCACCACACATTGTCATTAGATGCTAGAAGTTGGTGGAAAATATTGTGAGATTACGCCCAGCAGTCAACTAACCGCTATGCGTAGTCGCAAGATGCTAGCAGTCAAGTCTGAAAAGCTCTAAGATTACGCGTGAACCATCATATTAAGATCAAGATCAAGGGCTGTCATGCAATCTTACAATAAACTCATAGTTAAGAGAAGTATTCCAAGATTCAGAGACTAGCTTATCTCCTGATCTCCAAATAAACCATGGTCAAGGTTGAGTCAAGGTTGAGTTTATTCTGAGATTCAGAGACTAAGGCTTGTCTCGAAGTCTCCAGATAAACCATGAGTTAGGAAAAAAATTTAGAGATTCAGAGACTAAGTTTATCTCCCAATCTCTAGATAGACCATGGTTAAATGACACAAGGTGGGATGAAAGATGGGGCCAAAGGCTCTTCCAATTACCAAACTAGCTTGCAGACACAATGCGGAAGCCAAAACAACACAGTGAGAGAAGAAACAACATAAATCCTTTATATTAATTGATCAAACTCATAATATTCCAGGCTATATGGCCTTCCTAGTTTCAACCATATACATTTAGTGAATTACAAATTTACCTTCATACATGTGAGGTCATAGACCTGCTTTGTAGATAATTCAATCATTCTTCTTCTAACTTGTAAAAAATGATACCAAAAACTGCTTCTAATTGCCTAAAACTAAGAACATAGAAAAAAATATATACAAGAGTCCACCAAGAGAGGTTGGCACTAAAATCCATAAGAGAGACCTAGATTTAGGTCCACACAGATCCCAATGAGAGACCCCAAATCAATTAAGCCATGAAAATTAAATGCAGAAGTTAGCCACCAAATCTAAATCCAAAATAAACAACTCAAGCCAAGGATAACCTAGCAATAGAGTGACTCAGGAAAAGAACACCCTGAGCAATAGAGCATGAAACCCGAGTGTCAAAAGAAATGAATTCGGTAACAAGCATGCCCGAGCGACAAAACCTGAGAATCAGAGATAAGCATGCCCAAGCGATAGAACCTGAGCAACAGAGACCAACCCAAAAAAAGCATAACCAAGTGACAGAGCCCAAGCAACATAGTACTTCTCCGAGTAGTCTCCAAGCAAGCTAAAGAATAAAAGAAAAAATATTTTTGGTTGACCAGGATTTCCAATGACCCAAGATGCTACTACATCAGAAACCTGGGGTTACAAGAAATGACTCCCCAAATCATGTATTAGGTCCAACTAGAAATGAATCCAACTTAGATTGAAAAATCCAAGATGAGTCCTCAATTGGTCTATTCTTCCACTTTACTAGATACTCCATGTATTCCTTTCCTCCTGTACTTCTGCCAACTCTTTATTTCAAAATCTCCTCAAATTCCTATATCTTCTTCTTAGGATAATCATTTGGTACTATCACTTCTTCATCAGGTTCATGATATTCATACAAGTCTGAAATATTGAATATAGGTGATATATCCATGTCATTTGGTAATTCAACTTCATAAGCATTTCCATTGTCAAATCTTCTCAGTATTCTACAAGGACCAAACTTCTTCATCTTCAATTTACCATATGTTCCAATAGGAAATCTTCCTTTCTTCAAATGAACCATTATTGCATCACCAACTTCAAATGTTTTATGTCTTCTTGATCCGTCTGCACTATCCTTGTATTTATGATTACTTTTCTCTATCTTCTATTTTACATCTTCATGCAATGTCTTCATGAACTCAACAAATTCCTCTACTTCAGCACTTCTGTTCTCTTCTCCAACAATATCTCTCAATTATGATATACCTCTTGGTTGTGTGCCATGAACAATCTCAAAATGTGTCTTTTCAGTGCTTTTATAAACTAAACTATTATATGTAAACTCTACTTGTGCCAACATCAAATCCCAATTACTTGGTGCGTCTCCAACTAAACATCTCAAAACATTACCCAAACTTCAGTTTACAACCTCTATTTTTCCATTAGTTTGTGGATGAAATGTAGAACTAAACTTCAACTTAGTATCCAACTTCTTCCAAAGTGTTCTCCAAAAATAGCTAACAAACTTACTGTCTCGGTTAGAGATGATACTCCTCGGTAATCCATGCAATCTGACAATCTCCTTAAAGAAAAGATCTTCTATATGTACTGCATCTGATGTTTTCGTACATGGTATGAAATGTGTCATCTTAGAAAATTTGTCCACAACAAAAAATATGGAATCATTTCCTCTTGCTATCCTAGGTAAGTCAAGGACAAAATCCATGTTGATATCACTCGAAAGTTTCTCAGGAATAGTAAATGGTGTATACAAACTAGTATTTTGACTCATTGCCTTTGCAACTTGACAAAATCCACAAATTTTGTAAAATTTCTAAACACCCTTATACAATTGAGGCCAAAAATACCTTTCCTTAAGAAAACTCAATGTTTTATCAATACCAAAATGTTCAGACAATCCACTATTATGTTTCTCCTTAATCAAATTAGTTATCATTGAACCTCTCGGTATACACAACTGAATATCTTTGAATAACATATCTTCCTAAATGAAATAGTATTCATACTTACTTGATTGATTTGAATTAGGTGCTCTCCAGAATCTACACTACTTTGAAAAACTAGGATCATTTTCATACAAATGCTTCATGTCATCAAAACCAAGAACCTTAATTCTCATTTCAGTCAACAAAGATCTTCTTGTACTCAATGCATAAGCAAATCAGTTAGAAACCCCACTCTTATGCTTAATAACAAATGTGAAACTCTACAAATACTCTACCCATTTCATATGTCTTTGATTCAACTTATTCTAACTACCCAAATATTGTAAAGCCTTATGATCAGTATACAACACAAATTCATTTGGCATCAAGTAATATCTCCATTTCTTCATATCTTGAATAATAGCATAGAAATCTTGATTGTATATAGAATATTTCCTCTTAGAATCAATCAAATTTTCACTAAAGAAAGAAACACATTTACCTTCTTGAGTCAACACAGCTCCAATTGCACTTCCACTTGCATCACATTCAACTTGAAATACCTTACTGAAATCAGGTAATGCTAACACAGGTAATTCAGCAACCTTCAACTTCAAATTATCAAAACTTTTATCAGTTCCATATGTCCATTTGAATTCTCTTTTGTCTCCTCTCATTGTCTTAGTCATAGCATTACAAATAGAAGTGAAATTTCTGATAAACTTCTTGTAAAAACTTGCCAATCCATGAAATGATCTTACCATAGTGACATTCTCAGGTGTAGGCCAACTAAGTATAGCTTCAAAATTCTCAAGATCCATCTTCAAACCATCAGTTGAAATCAAAAAACCCAAATATACAAGCTCTTCTTTCATGAAGGAACACTTTTTTAGATTTTTCAGCAACTTTTCCTCTTTCAATCTCTGCAACACTTGTCTTATATGCATCAAATGCTCTTCTCTAGTCTTATTGAATATCAAAATATCATCCAAGTATACAATCACACATTTATTTAATAATTTCTTCAAAACTTCATTTATTAACCTCATAAATGTACTCGGTGCATTAGTTAAACCAAAGGGCATAACCAACCACTCATACAAACCTTCCTTTGTTTTGAAAGCAATCTTCCATTCATCACCTTCTCTGATTCTGATATGATGATATCCACTCTTCAAATCAATTTTGGTAAAATATCTTTCTCCACTCAAAAAATCCATTATGTCATCTATTCTCGGTATAGGAAACGCGTACTTCATTGTGATCTTATTGATTTCTCTTGAATCAGTGTACATTCTCCATTATCCATTCTTCTTAGGTGCCAAAATAGCTGGTACTACACATGGACTCAAAATTTCTCAAATCAAACCTTTGTTCAACAATTCATGAACTTGTTGGTTAAGCTCTTTACTCAGTCGGTGTTAACTTATGTGGTGCTTTGTTTGGTAAACTAGCTCTAGGAATCAGATCCATAAAATGACTGATATATCTCATTGGTGGAAAACCATCAGGTACATTATATGAAATGATCTCCTTGTACTCAGTGAGTAACTTCTCAACTTTTGTAGGAATGTCATCTTCTGTATTCTTACTCAATTTGTTAGGAATCAAATCATAACAAATATCATTTCTTTTCAAACCCTTAATAAATTATCTACCTTCCATCAAACAAAATTTCACAGATGTACATATTTCACCAGCAAATTCTTCAACCAAACGTAACAAAACTTGTTTCTTACCATCAACCCAAATAGAATATCTATTCAATATTCCATCATGTATAACATGTCTATAATATTTCCAAGGTCTACCCAGCAAAATATGACAACAATCCATAGGCATAATATCACACAACACCTTATCATAGTATTTTCCAATTTTTAGATTCACAAAACATTGTTCACTAACCATTAATGTATGTTAATCCTTGATCCATGAGGTCTGATAGGGTTTTAGATGCTTCATCCTTACCAATTGCAACTTTGTGACCATTTCATCAGATGCCAGATTCTTCAAGTTTCCACTAACAACAATCACCTTCCAAATTTTTTTTGCAACTCTACATCTGGTCTTGAACAAACTTTTCCTGACCGGATCTTGCTTATATTTCTCACTCCATAGTATCCTTCCGATCATAAGATTTCCTTCCTTCTTAGCTTCATTTGGTGACTCCTCTTGCACCATTGCATTTCTTCTACTGCCATTCTTCTTTCTTTCATGTGTACACTCAAATGATTTATGTCCTTCCTCACCACAATTGTAACAAGTTACTTGGAACCATCTTCTGCTATAACCACCTCAAGCGTAATTGCCTCTTCCTCGGTATGAACTTCCACCTTTCCATTCATTCTTTCCTTTGTCTTTAGATGTGTTTGGAATTGACTTGTCTAGTTTAGATCTGCTATTTTCACCATGAGATCTACCTCTTCGTCTATGGAATCTACCACCTCAGCCTCTTTGTCTTTGCTCATATCTCTTATTCAACTTCTCCTCAGCCTTTAGGGAAAATTGATATGTTTCCTCAATTCTTTCCATCTTGACCAAACTAATCTCATCTTGTATGGAACTTCTCAATCCATTCAGATATCTTGCTATTATTTCCACTTCATCTTCAACATGTCCAGGTCTGATGTCCAATCTGTAGAATTCTTCAGTATAGTCTTTTATTGATCTATCTTTTTGCTTCAAACTTTGCATTTGTCTGATTAGGTTAATTTGATAATCACAAGGTAGAAAATTTCCTTTCAATTTGTTTACCATCTTATCCCATACTTTTATTTTTTCTTTACCTTTCTTATTTTGATTCAATTGCAGATGTTCCCACCACAAGGATGCATGACCTTTTAACTTTGTGCTTGCAATCTTCACCTTTTCATATTCAAAGACTTTTCCATCTCAATTATCCAATCAATCACTTCATTGGAATCCAATTTTCCACTATACTCAGGAGGATTAAACCAAGGTGTGGATTTCAAACTTGTCAATGCTCTCAGGAATCTCTCTTCTTCCTGATCCATCACAGGTGCAAGTACAACTTCACCTTGAACCTCTTCCAATTTATCATCACTAACATCTTCAAGATGTCTTCCTCTGTGCTAGGCTGTCTCAACAACTTCCAATATAGCAACCATTTGTCTAAGCATATTAGCTAGACCTGGATCTGCATTTCCTCTCCCATGAACCATCTTGAATCCCTCTGCAATTGTAGGTTAGATCACAATCTACTACCCCTCAACAATATTACCAACTAGGGTTAGGGTTTAAAAGAAAGAACTTAGATCTCACCAATGCTCTGATACCACTTGATGCAAGGAGGGATGACAAATGGCGCCAAGGGCTCTCCCAACTACTAAACCAACTTGCAGACATAATGCTAAAGCCAACAACAACATAGTGAGAGAAGAAACAATAGAAATAATTTCTATTAATTGATCAAACTCATAATAAGTTGGGCTATTTTGGCCATATAAATTTAGTGAATTATAAATTTACCTTCATACATGTGAGGTCACAGACCTACTTTACAGATAATTCAATCCTTCTTCTTCTAACTTCTAAAAATTGATACCAAAAACTCCCTCTAACTGCCTAAAACTAAGAACATAAAAACAAATATATACACTAGTCCACCAAGAGAGGTTGATGCTCAAATCCATAAGAGATACCAAGATTTAGGTCCACATAGATCCCAATGAGAGACCCCAAATCAATTACGCCACAAAAATTAAATGCATAAGTTGTGTTGGTAATATTTCTTATTTGGCAGTTCTCCCAGTTCCTTGTCCTTTTTCTGGTTCTGGCCTATCCATTTCAGTCCCTTCTTTTTCAGTCTGCTTCAACTCTGCAAATTTTTAGGTTTTTATACCTATACGTTGCCAAAATTGTCAAAACCCTGAAAACCCTAGCAATCAAGTGTTAAACGATATATCTTGAAACCCTAGGCCATGTCTTCTATTTCATCGTTACCTTTTTCAAGTTACTTAAGACATGTGCCTTAAGTCAGGTCGCTTGATCGCTTTATCAGAACCGAATATGCTAAAATATATCCTGACTTCGCTTTTGCCTTGTGTCGTGTAGTCTTGTTAAAACATGGAATATTCTCTAAGTGACTCAAGAATTAGCGATTTCCTCTCAGTCGGGTTGTCTCTTGAACTCATGTTATAAAACTTTGAAATGAATGGGACTCGCCTCAGTCGGGTGATCGCGAGAAGAATTGGCAAGTCAAAGAAATGTCTCCCGACTTTGTGATTCATTTCATGTCGCATGGTCGCTAGATCAGCTCAGTCAAATAGTTAAGTTCTTTCTTCAGTCGCGTGGTCTGGTGATAAAAGGGTGGTTAAGAGATAACATTCACGACCTCGCGACTAGCTGTTGGATGTTAGAAAAAATTACTCAGTCGGGATGTCGCTTGAGAAGAGGCTATGACTCAGTTGATCAGAAAGTATTACATGGACAAAAGAAAAGATGACACCTATCACAGAACTAATGTTTGTCGGGTAGTCGCGTGAACTTTATGTCATGATGCATTACAGAAGGGACCCACTGCTTAGCTGCGCAGTCGCGATGAGTTTTTATCATGTTTTTTGTTGGTTGCGCGAGTTAGCTACGAGTTGCTATAAGGGGTCATCGCGCAGTCACGGTGGATTCATGTCTAGTTCTGTTCTGTGCGCGAGTGCGTGATGAGATGTTTTTATGTGTATCATGCAGTCGCGA
>MU223964.1:1997657-2018756 GCA_018584345.1 Thuja plicata | reverse complement strand
CACTGAAAGAAGTGAATCCAATAGGTACACCCGCCTGAGCCCTTTGCTGCTCGAAGTGTAGGAGGATTTGTTTGATCCTCATTAATTAGCCTTTTCTTTGACAAGGTCAGGGAAAAATAGCTAACAAGTTGGTCACCAGATCCAACTCAAAAATAAAAAACTCGGGCTAAGGATGACAGAGCAACATCGTGACTTGGGCAAAGAACACCCTGAGCAACATAACATGAAACCAAAGCGTTAGATGAAATGAACTCGGTAACAAGGAGGACTGAGCGAAAAAAATTAAGCAACAGAGACAAGCATGCTCGAGCGATAGAACCCGAGTAACAAAGACCAACCTAAAATGAGCATAACCAAGCAACAGAGCCCGAGCAATAGAGTACTTCTCTGAGAAGTCTCCAAACAAGCTAATGAATTAAAAAAACATCTTTTTGGTTGAGAAGGATTTCCAATGACCCAAGATGCTCCTGCATCATTAAAGCAGAGTCCTCAGGCTAGTTAAAGGGAAATGAACCAATACATGACACTTGGCAGATTCTGGTGAGTTCTAGGGGCAAAAATTCATAAAAGGAGATAAAAAAGATTAAAGTAATGTGCAAGTTAAAGCATAGTCTTCTTCTATAGTCTTGTGAACTATTTAATATTTCAAAGTTTGGAAAGAAGCATTCATGGGAGGATTTTTCTCAGAGAGTGAAATCATATTTTTTAGAGAGCATGACTTAGAATCAAATTTGTTGAGGATGATGATTGCAAAGAAGAGGTAGTTGCAGAAGGAGATCATATTTCTTGGTAGAAAGAAGATATTTGTTAAGAAGACATGTGTCAGTTAGGTTGAAATTGATTTTCCAATTCTCTTTATCTTTGTTCTTCTGAATTGTACATGGATGGTGAAATTAACACTGCTGCATAGTTTCCTGATCTCTGGGTCTTGTATTTTTGAGTTTTTTGTCTTAGAATGTGCTAAATTAGGAACAATTTAATGAAAATAAATGGAATCCATGTCTATATTGGTGATGTCTTTTTGTGTCTTGTTTGAATTCTTGTGTATTAACTTGTAAGGCCTTTTAATATATTGGTTATAAGGTGGATGTGAATTCATGTTTGAGTTTCTTTCAAGGAGAGAGTCAATCTTGAATACAAGTTTTGAGATTTCAAAGATTGCACATGAATCTGATGTCTGGGTATTGGAGTGAAAAGAGTGACTTGCAAGGCATTTTATTTGGTTTCTATCTGTTTGGAGTTAGAGGGTTTTCTGTGGATGTATGTTTATTTGACTCTATTTCCCAATAGACAAGGCACTGGTCTTTTTTGGTTATGCAATCCTCATCATCAATCAATCAAACATTGAATAATATTTCATTTCCTGTTTAAGAGAATGGATGTTTAGAATTTGTATTGAATAGTACAGACGTTGTAGGTGATTCATTGAAGAATTGAATCCTTTAGGTTAGCCTTCCTGATTTTTAAACTCGAAGAGAAGAAGGATGATATCCTTGTCACATTGG
Organism: Thuja plicata; assembly: GCA_018584345.1. Lineage (NCBI taxonomy): Eukaryota > Viridiplantae > Streptophyta > Pinopsida > Cupressales > Cupressaceae > Thuja > Thuja plicata. The sequence goes on along the minus strand of MU223964.1, from coordinate 2,017,251 downwards.
CCATTTTTTTGCAATGTTATTTACTCTTGTTAAAATTATGGATTGGATCTTGAAGCTCTGCATCAGTTGCAAAAAAAGACATTAGTAAATCATTGTGAGAATCCATGAATCCACTATCTAATTTATTGGAAGACAATAAGTCAAGAGGTACACCTACCTGAGTCTTTGGAGCTTGAAGTAGAAGGAGGATCATATCCTTGTTAATTATCCTTTTCCCCTTCTCATTTTTTGTTGGGTTAGAGAGATTTGTAGATTTGAGTTATTCTCCAATTTGCAAGAAAAAGTGCTAACAGATCCTTCCAAACAACTACCTCCAATTGACTCATAATCTTAACTGACTTAAAAATATTAAGCTTTTCCCAATATTCTTTAGAGAAAATATTACATAGAGGAAAAAGATGAGGAAAATATTGCACAATAGGGGGATCAACATCCCATCAGTGTTTTTAGTACTCTCAAAATTTTGAAGAAATTTGGAGTTACTAAGTAAAAATTTCCCTAAAAGGTTGCAGAGAAGGCTTAGTTTGAACACATGCAAAAAGAGGCCTGATGATTTTTGTGAAAAACCACTTGGGAGACATGTTCCCCACCTATCATTTAGAAAATTTAATATGTTCCAACTCTCAGATTTCATTTTGGACATGTTTTGGAGATAGTCATTTGGAGGTGTTTACCCAAATCTGCATATTGCACATTCTCTAGTTCTCACTAAGTGACTTACTTTGACTGCTTGTATTTTTGACCGGATTAAGACCCATGACATAAGAATTAGTCCAAGGTATTGTGGGCATGAAAGTGAACCTCTATACAAATTTCTAGTTCTCTGTGAAGTCGGATGACAAGTTTGCCAAAGTCATTTCGTTTGCATTTTATTCAGTTTTTCTGAATGTGAAAGTGCAGAATTGAAATAGCCTACTTTGAGGTCTTACAGTGTGTACCTAGTTGGTTTTTCAGGGATAATTGAATATTCCCCTATATTTAAAACATGGAAGTGTACCTCCATGAATATTTTCAGACTTGTGCCAATCCGTCTAGTTAGTTTTCTCAGCCAATTCTAAAAGCAATTTATTCAGAAGTGACAGTGTTGATAGAGTTGAGTTCACAGAATAGTCATTTTCAAAGGATGGTAACTTCTCGTCAGATGATTGTTTTGAGATGTGAGTTGTTTCCTCACACTCCTTATAGCTGGATGTATTACCAGGATTAGGGGTTGGGCCTCAAGGCATGGATTTCTATTTTTGTGAAGGCCAATCCAAGTGCAATTTCTGCTATCTTGATGTCTGCATTTGCACAGTTTTCAGGTAACTCATTTTGAATGTTATTATCTTACAATCCTAAAAGGTGTTTGGAAAATATTTCTGGCATGTGTCTTCTCTATATCTCAATGAGCAGTTTCCTCCATTGGTAGCCTCCTAGGATACATTTTGGCATTTTTCAAAAGGGCATTCATGATGGATCTCTTCAAGGTTGTAACACCCTCATTTGCAGAAATAATGAAATAGTCAAATTTGATGACTAAAATCTCTCAGTCCAGGAATCATTATGCAAATTTGTGATACAGAGTGAATGTTGGTATACCAGTTTGTATTCTTTCATGTTTCAGAGGTCATATGGCGACATTTGATCAGTTTTCAGAAGCATTTGAAACAGAGACACCAAACACAATTGTGAAGAATATGATGAACAAGTATATTATGCTAGATCTTAATCTTGATGAATTTTATGTTCAAAAGTGTGTCAAACAGTGGGATTTTGACTAGTTTAATAATGTTATTGTACATCTGGAGTCTTCTGACCACGTTTAATTATATTTCCAATGAGGGAACTGCTATATAGACATGCCTTCAAAGAGAAATTTGGTAACAAAGAAGGACTGATGCTACCTCAAGATGCAAATAGTCACACTAGGTGAAAGTATGGGAATTGAAGAACCACTATTGGTGGAGATAATTGATGACATGTAACTGATTAAATGTTTAAAGATGTTAAGTTGATGATCATGCAAGGTATTAAATCAGTTAATGTATTGTAGTGTTATTGATGTCAACTTAATATAATCTGTATGGTCATGGAGATACTGCCAAAGACTTCAAATAACTCATGCATCAAGGCTATGCTAATCAATAATGCATACAAGTCAAGTATTCACTAAGTGACTGCATACACCAACGGAGTGCACCCAATGGTCAGAGTAAAAAGAACAAAGTCACAGTGTTTCTTGACGAAGAAATACACAGAATTACTGACGAGTAGAGTTACAGTGTTGCCTGCCGAGCAAAACACAGAGTAACCCGACGGATAGAATTTCAGTGTTGCTCGATGGAAAAGACAAGGATGGAGATCCCAATGACAACTGAAGTCACACTGATGGTATAGTCAGTTATCACTGATGACTAATTGAAGTGGTTACTGACAGAACAGAGAATTCAAAAAATGACAAAATGCTTAGCTGGCAAGAAGCTAAAGATAGAGTTAACAGATACTTATCATTATTTTAATCATCCAAATAAAGCTGGAGATAAGTAATTGATTTAAAGCTGATTTGTATAGTTGGAAAGAAGATATTTATGAGAAAAATCAAGAGTTATTCTTTAAATCAAATTGGCTAGATTGTTTATCACACCAAGAATCAAGAACCAAGAAACAATGAATATTGTGTCTATAAAAGAGACGAGATTAATTCATTTTAAAAGGGGATTAAGGGGAGTGAACATAAAGAGGATTCTAAAGAGAAATTGATGAAGAAAAACTTCATGCAGTCCTGATCAAACAAGCTGAAGGGAGAGCTAAGGAATTTTGCAGACACTGACAAATAGTGAGCATAGAATCACAAAGCAGAAAGTGTGGAGCACAAGGATTGAATTGATACATTGGTCAGAGAGGTAATGCACTTAAATAGATATGAAAATCTGGAATTTAAGTTGCAATATGAACAGGTCATAGTATTTCAGTTAACCATTGAATCATCAAGTCTCTTAACTGATCAGGACTTAACAGTCTTCTATATATTAAGGTACATCTAAAGGAGTGCCAAAAAGGTTGATTCATGAAAGTAGCATTGGATATGCCCGATGCCTATTGACAGTATAAGAAAGAGGCTGATTCAAGGATGGAAAAATTAGATGCCCGATACTAAGTGACAACCTCTATGTATAAAATCCTCTAACAAGGTCACACCTAACAGTGTGTTTGTAACCTTTAACAGGGTTGGCTCTTAACAGGGCTCACTTCAGAAGAGTGAAAATTTGGGGTACCGATCCTAGTGGTTTTTTCCTTAACAGGGTTTCCATGTTAATCCATGTGTTATGTGTGTATGATTCATTTCTTTACTATTTTGTATCTTACATAATTCATTCTGGATTTATCGGTATACTCTGCATATTTACTGTATTTTGGTAAATAGATGACTGCTTATCGATGAACATACATAAGAAGGTTTAACAGAGCAATCCGACAAGTAGTAAATTGATATAAGTTATTCAAGGCATTCATCTTGTAGGACAAAAGATAACTTGTGATATAATTTGTGGTTATAAGTTTAAAGGGTTGATTTAAGGATTAAATTTTGAGGCCATTGATTCACCCCCCCTCTCAATTATTACTAACAATAATAAGAGCTACATCGTACACTCATGAAGAATGGTTTAAGTTTCAGATTTGTACAGATCGATTTGAGAAATTCCTAAGAATAAATGAATTGAAAGATATGGAACATAACATGGATACAAAATTCAATTCTGAGTACAATGTAGATTTTTTGGTGGTGCTACTTCACAAGTATTTCAAAGTTCAACCATGCAATAACTTTCAGCAAAAACACCAAATGCAAATGTTTGGAATGCATTGCAGAGGCTGCGCATGAAAAAGGAAAAGGAAAGCCAACATTTAAGAAATATTAAAATACTTTAGAAACTTGTGAGCAAGTGCATAATGGCAGGTGTCAAGCCATCACACAAATTTTTTCTTTCTTCCTATGCCCACGCTGGAAATATGATGCGACAGGTGTAAACTTCAAGCTAATATAAATGGTAAATGTCTATCAAATATCCTTAAGACCCTATACTTAATGAGTAGATGTATTGCATGTAAAGGAATATCTATGCAATACATGGTGTATGGAATTCACGCAACATTTTAGCAGGTGTTGAAGTTAAATTTGTTTTATAAAATGCAAACAACCTGCGAAAGGCAAGGAAAAACGTCCACGCAGGGATTTAAGGTAGAAAATGTTAAAGGAAAATCCCATGCATAGATTGGGGATTCTATTTTAAAGCTTTTCTAAATATAATGTGGGGCCAAAGAGACCAGCAAGCAATGTCCTGCGTAATGCAATGTAAAGGAATGTCTGCGCATTGGAAATAAAATTGAAAGGATTCCAGCGCATGTGGAAAGAGGATAAACTTTCAATAACATTTAAAGAAAACATAAAACACTTTCAAAGCATATGAAATGGAAAATGCATTTGAAAATGGACCGCGTAGACATGTAAACCAGTGCAAGGCATGAAAAATGTTATTTTTGTGAAAGCTTGGTAAAAATGTTAATCCCACATTCATCAGGCCAAGGAAATTAAGAGTCTTTTTATATGCTAGTGCATAGAGTATTGTTTGAAGTAAGAAGTCAGGAGGCCCATTGGCAGGCCCCTTGGCTAGGAGAATGCATGGGCAGTGGGCCCCATAATTTTGGGTGCAATATGTAGGTAATTATTTAAAAATCTTCCAAAATTTAGTCCCACATTGATGGGTAAATGGGCTTCACCATTGTTTATAAGAAATAAAACTCGCATTGTAATTTGAAGAACAAAGAGGAGATTCTCTCCATGTGTGTGGAAGGATGGTCCCTCAGGAATTGTGCCTCAAAGTGCATGCCTAGTAGGCCGATAAGACATAATTTTGTAGAGAAGTGGCGCCAGATGGAGGTGGTGACATGTCGGACATGTGGCACCTAGTTGCACACTCATGCTGAAAAAAGGAGAACCAAAAATTGGCTCACAACCATGTGAATGAGTTCATCCCATAGTCACTCTGGTTCAGTGAGGTGCCCAGAATGATGTGCGAGTTTGTGACCATCCATTCGCTCAGTCGTGAACCCAAAATTTCCTTGTCATGCATGAGAACCGAGGTGATGAAAAAGGCATGCGAGTGCGCGATCGAGCTAGTTGCACACTCACGCAAGGTTTGCATTGAAGTAAAAAGGTGTTGTGACTGAGCGATCAAGGCTAGTCACGCACTCATATAGGCTATGTAGAGGTAAATTTTCAGAGCCAACCAGGAGGTGACACTTGGTGAGATCTGGTGAATTGCACAGGAAAAAGGCAAAAAATGAATTAAATAATCTGTCATAATGTAAAATCAAAGTTAAAATTGAAGAATGATATAGTTTAGACTATATTGATAAATTCATAAATTTAAATGATGCACAAGCAAAATAATGATTTCCACAGATGGTCAGATTTTGTGCAAACATATAAGTGTCATATATCAACGGAAAGGTGGCAGAGCAAGGGCTTCATTTTTGAGATCAGATTTGGTGCAGGTCTCCACCTATTTAGGATATTTTAGTTTGAATGAAAAAGGGTCATGTGTCACCAATTGAAGAGATTCTAAGAGATGAATCATGATTTCAGTTGCAGGGAGGGTAGATGGTTTTCCAGAGGACATGGAAGATCTTATTCTTGAGCAAAGATTGATGATGTAGCATGGAGACAGTTGAAGAAGAGATCAAATCTTCATATATTTTGAAGGGAGGAAAAGTGTTGAGTGTAGAAAGGATCAGGAATTGTTTCCCTTTCTCTATATCTTCTATTTTCTCTATTATATAGGGGTTCCAACTTCTGAGAGTTTAGCTCCAGATTTTGATGTTCCAATATGCAAGTTCTATTTAAATTAGTGTTATGATTTAGAGTATTTGGTCATGTGTACAGATGGAAGCAATGTTTTACTAATGAAATAAACTTGGAACCTCTTTACAAGACTTTGATGTCTCTATGTGTTTTTGGAATTCTTATGAACTAGATTTGTAAGGCATTTCTGGTTTGTCATCTACAAGGTGGATTGTGACATTGTTCCTTAGTTTCCTTCAAGGAAGGAGTAAATATCTTTGGATAATGTTTGAGAATATCAAGGACATGTGGATCTGATGATCATGTATTTGTGATGAAATAGGTGAATTACAAGGCATTTTACTGGTTTCAAATATATTGAGTTGTGAATCTTTGTGAATGTTAGTTCAATTTGACTCTATACCTGATGGATTAGGCACTGGTTTTATACTAGGATTGCAGCAAAATCATTTTAATCAACATTTACTTTTATGTTTTGAGAGTTGTGAATGATTGTCATATCAAGTGTGATGTGTAGGAATCCATCCCATGATTTTCTGAAAGAAGTGAATCCAAGAGGTACACCCGCCTAAGCCTTTGAGCTTGAAGTGTAGGAGGATTATTTGATCCTTGTTAATTAGCCTTTTCCTAGACAAGGTTAGGGAAAAATGTTAATATAATGGTGAATCTACTGGGGACTTGCTGAAGTAGAATGGTCAGTGAGTGTAGGAGAGGTATTTCCTTTCATTTTCTATGTTAACCCTAGAATCTGGTTTTAAAAGAAAGAGTCAAGCTAATAGAATCTGGAAGTAGTTTCAGATTTGTGGAAAGATACCTTGGAAGTATTTTATTGCAGTGAATATAAAAAGAATTGTGCGGCTTTGCTGGTTGGAGAGAACCCAAAAATAATAAATATGTATCAAATGACTTTTTCTGTTTGAAAACTTTCCTCTACAAGGAGGTGGCGACTCTATGAGAAATAAACCCGATGGAGCTATCAAGAAGGCTCTAGATCTGCCAAATTTCTAGTCAAAGAAATAAGAGTAGCAACTGCAATTTCCTTTCAGGTAATCCTCATATTTTCATGTGAAAGAAAAGTTCCTTATGAAGTGAAGTAGCACTAAGAAAAGGAAATACTAATGATAAGTTGAAGTGCTTCTCGGTTGATGGATATGTTCTTTACACTTTTGAGAAGTATGCTTGTATTTTGATTTCATGCTCATTTGGGAGAGACGTTAATAATTCATTTAACCATGAGTTCTAGTTAGCCGCAAACTTGTAATTTGAAGAGGGGTTTCAATAATAAATTGTATGTAGCTTTAAATTTTGAGGGTATTCATGGCTACCCAAATGCTTTTCCACCTAAAATCAAAGAAAAATTGCCTAGATTCAGGGGTGAGAGAGATGAGAATGCTGAGAAGCATTGTAAAAAGTTCATGGACTTAATTGAAGATTTTGACATTGAATGTGAGGATAGTGTTATAAATTTTTTTATCCAGTCTTTGATAGATGATGCTATTGGAAATATAATAATGGGAAAGAAAGATACTGAGAGGGGGGGGGGGGGGGGGGAANGGGGGGTGAATCAGATCTTCAAATATAAACACTTAAAACAAACTGATCCACATTCATACATAAATGAATCTAATGTAATTTCAGATAGCATCCACACCATAAAATAAGTAACACATAACACAATAACTTGGTAACCCAAAAACCAAAATAGGTAAAACTGGGGTGGGGATGATACCCACAAAAGTCTCCACTACTGTAGTAATAAAGTGTACCTGTTAAGGTTACAATGTTTGACTACAAAATGTAATCTACCTTGTTAGAGGTATGCTCTGTTAAAAGCTTTAGATCATTACAATCTACGTTGTTAAAAGATTTAAACTTACAATGAAGTAAGCACTCTGTTAAGAGATAAATAAAGGCCTGCTAAAACCACTCTATTAAGATATTTTCACCTGATACAATGATTAGAAAGTCTCAAGTATTGATCCTTTGATATGCACTCTGATGCTGATGACGGTTCTCCTCTTTTCAGTATCTCTTCTGACCTTTAAATCTGATATACCTTTACTCTGCTGTTCACTGTGTTATGCTCTACTTGATCTCTACTTCTAAATAAAATAACCCTATGTGCATTTCACATCAAAATGAAGTCACTTCAACAATTCCTCTTCTACCTCTTGCACACACACACAAAATAGGGTTTCAAAGCAATCTAATATATCTATATAGATCTGACAGTGAGATCTAGATCAATGATCAAGATCTGATATCCATGCCTTGATGGTAAAACAATCAATGCTTACAATGAGTCATGCATAGGATAAAACAATTAAATGCATAATTAACTCCATATGAGAATATTAAATGCACACAATGTCGGCCCAAAAAGATTATACAAGTCAGCTGGATCACTTATCCTTTAAGTTTGTATCATTCCTAACAAGTATACAAAAACTATTCTGCTCGACACTTGACTATCTGTCGCTCAACATTTAACATCTCTGTCTTTACTTAGCTCGACAATGTAACTAGGCATATTGAAAACTTCTTGACAATGTTGCTCGACCTTGCATAGTTTTAGCTCAGCCACAATGATAGCCAACTAAAACTGCCTACTGAAATGACTAAGTGTTGGGCACTAATCATCAACAAAACTTAGAGATTAACAATCTCCCCCTTTGATATTAGTGGCAAAAACACTTATCATTACTTCTGTACATTTCATCAAAAATATTGCCTAAGTATGCTAAGTACTCCCCCTAGGAATATACTTATACAAATTTTTTACAATGCCTTCAAAAATTATATACAAGTGTACCTTTGTTGTACTGATGTATCCTTTCATATCTCCTTACTAACTTCTGTACTAGCTTCCTCCTTCAATAGTACTAACTTCCTTACTAACTTCCCCCTTGTTTTTGTCACTAATTGCTGGTGGGGTTAAGTTATACTTATCCAAAAACTATTTATGAAGCTGCAGGGTGGATTCAAATGTTGTATCCCAACTATCCTTTGCAACCTTCATAACTTCCAGTTTGATTTCTAGCTTGGCAGCTAGACTCACTAAAATCTCTGTAGTCGATAGATTTGCACTGCTCTATGATAATTACTTTTCTTTTGAGAGTTCCTTATGTATTACCTCCAAGTGAGGCAAAAAGATTGTCTATATAGTTATCAACTTGGCCCTTATGCGACCATCTTTAGCCATAAGCTCGGCCATTCTCCTTTGTACATTTATCAACTTATTAAAATGTAAAGAACTTGAGGTAGTATCTTTACCTAAAGTAGCACCAGTTGATCTCAAATCTAACTGTAGCTTCTCAACAAGCTGTAAATTATCCTTTGTGAAAAATTCAACGTCACATAATTTCCTATACAAAGAATAAACATTGGCTGTAAATTTCTCTAAGGTTTCTACAAGAACAGAAAGTTCAACCTGTTTTGTTGCTATCTCTTCTGAGATCTTCTCTAGAACTTTTCTCTCAAATCTTCTCTTGGACCATTGTAGAAGCTTCTCATTGCTGTCTATGTCCTCATGTATTACTTTCTGTACAATGGTGACAAGTTGATCTATGATTGGAGCTTGAGGCGTTTCATCCTCTAAGTCAAAAGCCTTTGCAAATATGTCTTTGATGTCATGCAACACCTACTTTTGCTTTTGTTCTATCTTCAATTCTTCTTGTCTCTTCTTCCTTTTAAACAATTCTTGAAGAGTCCTAATTTGTTCAAAAGATAACTCATTGGGATCCCATTATGGAATCACAATGACTTCATCTAGTGTTACATCTAAAATCTGTGACTTCTTCTTCAAGATTTTCTTCTTCTTCATTTCTGGAGAATTTATGCTCAGCAGCATAATGTCTTTCCCTTTGACACTTTCAGTAACCAATGCCTCTTTCAATTCTGTCAATATAGTCTGTGGATTCAGCATACCACTAGTTTTAGGACTTGTGGGAGTGGATGATGTAGAGTGTGGTAACTCAACCAACACTTGCGCTGCCTCTTCTTCTTTAGGCTTATCAACAACTTCTATTGTTACAACTCCACTATCTAAAACTGTCTTCACAACCTCTAAAATAGGTGGACCTTGTGAAGTTACCTCTTGTTCAGTTATTTGTTGTTGTCCTTCACCTTTTTGATCACTAACAACTTCAATTACTTCCTCAGATGTTGTGGTCTTCCCTTCTTCTATTTCAGTTGCCTTAATAGGCGAATCAGTGTCTTTTCCACTCGGCATCTGTTGTTCCTCGACATTCAAATTGCTTGGATCATCAACTATATAATCCATAGGATGGTCTGTAGTCAAATCAACAGTGTGTGTTGCATCTAATGCATCCTTGGTCTTGTCCTGTTCAGTGAAAATTTGATCTTTGACTATCTGTGGTTTAGGGGTAGTCTTTTCTTCAACTTCTTGTGCCTTTGGCTCGGATGGCCCTTCACCAGATTTCTTGTCTGTTGGAATGAGCAATCCAAAAATCTCTTTCCAGATCCTTATACTCTGCTGTACTAAACCTTCTATGTCATTCTTCAAAACAACATATCCTCTAAGTTTTGGCACAAACCTGTTCTTGTACTCCTCAATGAATTTGGTTCGTTGTTTAGAGGTTAAGTCAGTAATTATTTTGGCTAAAGTTCCTTCTCGGATCTGTCTCTTAGTGGCAAGTGCAAATTACCATTTTCTTGAAAAAAATTCATATATTTCATCAGGCACATGATTTCCTATCTCTGTAGGAGTCAATTTAAAGGTGCTCATCATGTCCAAGAGTGCTTCCTAAACTTTGTGCCTATCTGCTGTTTTCAACTTATCATATTTGATGAACTTGAATGTTGCTAACCCTGCTAAATTCCTTAAAGTATCACATACCTCATCAATGCTTTCTGGTTTCTTGAACTAAGCTATAGGTATGTCATTGGTTACATCTATTTCTTTCATCTCCTCATCACTATCTGTCTATAAATTTAATTTCCTTCTTGGTTTTTTTGCTGGCTTGCTCGACACAGCCTTAGGAGCAACCTTTGCTTCCTGACCAGAACTGCTCTCTGCAACTTTCCTCTTGCCATATACTTTTTTTTCACTTCTAATGGGGAAGTGACAGTAGATGCTCTTGTCCTTGGATGATTAGTTATAGGAGGTGTAACCTTAGGTTTTGCTCGGCTAGGCTTGGTTACAATAACAATTGATGGCTTCTTGCCCTTAGTCTTTTGTGTAATTTCTTCTGATGCACTGAATTCCTCCTCAGTAGAAATATCCTCACCTTGTATAGTGGACAGACCTAGAGGTGCATCCTCAGGTTCTTCATCACTACCCAAGCCAACCATTTTCTTCAAATTTTTCACTATCTTCTTTCTTTTCCTCTCCGTAGTTCCTTCATTCAAACTTCTAGAGATTTTAGCCTTAGCTTCATCATAGTTTCCAAATCTCTCTGCAGTGGTGTCAATTGCCTCGGCTAGGAGTGCAATGATGGCAACTGATGCTTCATGAACATTAATCTCATATGGAAATGGCTCCAAACATGTTATTCTAGGAGTTACTGCCTTGATATAAGTGTTATTTGTGTCAACTAGAAAACATATTTCCTTATAGTGTTTCTCCACTAGTGACTTAGGAATCTTAGTCCTTAATCTCATTTTCTTCTTGAATTCTACAAAATAGCTACCTATAATGCTATTGAAATTACTCCCTAGTTTCTTTATACATTCACTGATCTGAACTGTAATGGGCCTATCCTTTTTCCACACAATATTTCCTAGGGTAGGAAATGTATCCTGAATGTAGAAGAATATACAAACTAGCAAAGAACCAAACTTACATGATGACCTCTTAGCCTTTTTGATTGATGCAAGGTTCTCGGCTAACTGTGTCTATTGTAGCTCAGAAAGATCATATGTGTGATTCTTCTTCACAATTTTCCATGCCTAATCAACTGCTATACAGGGAACACTATCCAATCTGCTAGACTGATAGAACTTGTGTGCAATTACCCTTACTCCAAAATCAAGTTCTAGATTAGTAATCATTGAGATAGTCATACCTCTATTATTCCATACTGCTCCAGTGTTCAATGTAATTTCCTCTTTGCTGTTATCCCTCATGGTTCACTTTCCATTTAATACAGGATATCCAGTCACTTGATGAATCATACTCTTGGTGATCTTGATTGGTCCATTGTCTAACCACATGCTCATGTCATGAACTCAACTATGGATAAATTTTATCCATTCATCTTTAAAACCTTGGGGAAAATCTAGGGCACGCATTAACCCTTGTTTGGCTAAATTTTTGAATTATTCCTTCAAAATTCCATTTTCACACATTTTACTGTAGGTTTTCCTCAATTCATTATCTCCTACTTCTCCAATTTTAACCATATAGCATGATCGAACATCATGAATCATAAGTATCTTGGGAGGAATAGATGAGAGGGCTCCCATCAAATCACTCTATATTTCACTTTCCAGAATGGCTCAAAAGTTGAGAGGTTCACATTCATCACTCCGAATCAACTGAATTTGTTTTTGTTTTGCCTCCATGTTCTTGGCTGGTGCGGAAGAACTTGTAGCCATAACTCTAAAATTTAGGGTTTGAGAGATGGAAAATAGAATACCTTGGCAAGTGATGCTTCACACTGTTCTCTGTTCATTGTTCACTTCAAGATTTCTGTCGGCACACTAATGAAATCTTCATTTCTAGCTTTGTTAAGATCAATTCTGTAAATCACTTCAATCGCTCCGTAAATAGTAAAATCACAAGGTAAAAATGAGTTGTCAACTATTCATCCTTTATAAGCTACGAAAGGGTAAGGGTAGGTGAGCATTGAATGTTTTGCCTATTGAGTTAGTGCAAACCAGCTGTCCTTGGCCTTAACACAACTTGCATCCCACTCGGCTCACTACACTTGACCTTCACAAAAATTTACTCGACCAACAAAACTCGACACTCACTAAAGAACTCGGCTTTAGTGTCCAGGAATAGTACTCAGCACCTATCAGTGCAATTGGCTCATCTCAACATTTTATCTTCAATTATGTCCTGGTGCATCTTAACATATGCAAATATGGACTTTTTGTACATTTCATGTTAGGAACTGATGTAAGATAATAATTTTAAATACAGTTCCTTACATACCTCTTTCTCTTAGTTGGAGATGATGTGATCACCTGATCCATTGGATTGGGTGACCTCAGCTTCATTAGCTTCACTGCTGCATGGTTCAGACTTCTTAACCCATGTCTTGTTCATCTGTTCCCTAATTTTCTAAACAGTAGGAGCTGGTACTCTAGTCTTGTAATATTTCCTTGTATGACCAATTTTCAGACAACTATGACAAACTAAGCTTCCATTCATCCAACTTTTAGACTTTCCTCTGAAATGTGTCCTTATGCAGTTTTTTGGAACATGTCCGTACTCACCACAGTAATGACAACTATGCCATGTATTATAATCCCAATTGTAATTATTGCCTTTTCTTGGTATTTCTCTTGTACCTTTGATGTCCATTTCTGTTTACCTTTAGATCTACAATCTTGTGCTCTATGACCAAATTTGTGACAATTATAGCAATTACCATTGAATCTAGGTGTTTTTGTTGCCTTTGCCTTACATTCACATGCTTGGTGTCCAAACTTATTACAGTTAAAGCAATAACCATTAAAGTTAGTGTTAGGATTGGACTTACCATTCTTGCTTTTACATATGTTTATTGTATGACCTAGTTTTCCATAGTGGTGACAAATAGGTTTCTTGTTTCTTGGCTTTGCATTCTTTCTTTCACCTGTCTTAGATGATTCTCCATCTTCAGTGGTTGTATGTTGTTTAGTGTGACCTAATCCAGAAGAATCTTTAGATCTCCTTGATGCTTCCACCAATTTTTCAAAGTAGCTCTTAACTGTACTTGGATCATTTACTCTATCATTGATTTCTTTCTCAGATCTCAATTCATCTTTCAATTGATTGTTCTCAGATCTAAGATTAACAATCTACAAGTCTTTCCTGCTGATCTCCTGATTCACAAGTAGTAGTTGATTTTCCATGTCCACTTGAATAACTGTCATGGTTTGTACATCATGTGTTCTTTCATCAAGTCTGGTAGTTAGCATTCTCTTGTCTTCTTCTGCCATAGCCTTGTCATCTTCAAATTTCTTTTTCTGTTCAACAACTTCACACATTCTTATTGATTGGGCTTCTTGTTCCTTTTTCATATTTTTGACTTCTTCACATAGTGCACTATTCTTTTCCAGTAGATCTGCTATTGCTGCATCACTCTTAGTAGAATCTCCATTCTGAAATAGATTTGTGGCGTCCTCTTCCTGATAATGAGTGTCATTCATTTGTTTGGCCAAATCTTTCCTTGCAGCCAAGGACTTCTTTAATTATTGTCTTGCAAACTCAAGCTGTTGGAGTGCTAGCTGAACATCAATCTTTTGATTCTCAATGACTTTACCCATCTTGTAGATCTCCATTTCAAGATCTGTATTATCAAGCTGATTATAACCTTTTAGAGAAGTCTAGCTCTGATACCAATTGTTGGAAATACAATAATGGGAAAGAAAAATACTGAGAGGGGGGGGCGGGTGAATCAGATCTTCAAATATAAACACTTAAAACAAACTAATCCACATTCATACATAAATGAATCTAATGTAATTTCAGATAGCATCCACACCATAAAATAAGTAACACATAACATAATAACTTGGTAACCCAGAAACCCAAATAGGTAAAACTGGGGTGGGGATGACACCCACAAAAGTCTCCACTACTGCAGTAATAAAGTGTACTTGTTAAGGTTACAATGTTTGACTGCAAAATGTAATCTACCCTGTTAGAGGTCTGCTCTGTTAAAAGCTTCAGATCATTACAATCTACCTTATTAAAGGATTTAAACTTACAATGAAGTAAGCACTTTGTTAAGAGATAAATAAAGGCCTGCTAAAACCACTCTGTTAAGAGATTTTCACCTGATACAATGATTAGAAAGTCTCAAGTATTGATCCTTCGATATGCACTCTGATGCTGATGACGAATCTCCTCTTTTCAATATCTCTTCTGATCTTAAAATCTGATATACCTTTACTCTGTTGTTCACTGTGTTATGCTCTACTTGATCCTTTCTTCTAAAAAAAATAACCCTTTGTGCATTTCACATCAAAATTTAGTCACTTCAACAATTCCTCTTCTGCCTCTTGCACACACACACAAAATAGGGTTTCAAAGAAATCTAATATATCTATACAGATGTGACAGTGAGATCTAGATCAATGATCAAGATCTGATATCCATGCCTTGATGGTAAAATAATTAATGCTTACAATGAGTCATGCATAGGATAAAACAATTAAATGCATAATTAACTCTGCATGAGAATATTAAATGCACACAATGTCGGCCCAAAAAGATTATACAAGTCAGCCAGATCACTTATCCTTTAAGTTTGTATCATTCCTGAAGAGTATACAAAAATTTTTCTGCTCGGCACTTGACTGTCTATCGCTCGGCATTTAACATCTCTATCTTTACTCAGTTTGGCAATGTAACTAGGCATACTGAAAACTACTTGACAATGTTGCTCGGCCTTGCATAGTTTTAGCTCGGCCACAGTGATAGCCAACTAAAACTGCCTAATGAAATGACTAAGTGTTGGGCACTAATCATCAACAGAACTTAGATATTAATAGATGCAAGGTGGTGGCTCTCCTTTTTTCCAGAATTTTCTATCTCTTCGTGAGAGGAGTTAAGATCTTGATTTCTGGAGTGGTTTGGCAAAAAGATCAATCTAGTTGCATTGATGAAGGATTTCATGGAGATAAAAATAAAGAATGGTGAGTTGATCCCTCATTTCAATCTTAGATTTGTAGAAGTATTGGGTTAAAGACCAATAGAATTTAGACCAATTGATACTTTTTATTTGGTTGTTTATTTTGGGGCATTTGGTAAAAAGATGAGTTACTTTTTAAGAGATAAGCAACCCAGAAATTTGCATCAGGATTTTAAAACAACAATGGGCATTGAAAATAATTTAAGATGTGGAATCATTCCAAGGAGTTTTCCATCTATTGAAATTTGTTGTCCTAATATATCAAATGCAGTAGATAAGTGTGGATTGATAAATGAAAATCAGTGTCAAAGTATCTTTATCCCTATTGATCTTAATGATTATGATTTAAATTTTGTTTCAAAACAAAATAGGAAAAGTAAAGAGGGGGAAAGTGTTTTATCAGATGATAATTTTGCAGCCTCAAATGATGAACTCCTATCAGATTATGAAGAGGATGAAGACTCATCATGTGTTGGAAATGATTGTGAAGATGCTGATTCGTCCAAAACAGAGATGAATTATTTTGTGTCAGATAACAATGATGATAATACTGATTTTTAAATTTGTATGCTTTCATCTTATGACTTGTCATGCAAAGCTATTGATCCTAAGAACCATGAAAATGAATATGAATTTTCTATAGGTGGGTCAATGTCAAATTTGTATGAACCAACCTTTGAAATTTTTCAGCAAGATGTGTGCCAAGATGATAATAATGAATTGCCTGATTATGAACTGCCTGATTATTTATTTGAACCACAGTCTGAAAATGTTTGGTGTGGAGCTGGGAGAAGATTCAGATTCTACTTTAGATTATTTGCTTTAGCTAGAGGTATGTTTGTTCTTGCAAGCATGGGATGATAATGAAAGTGTTGATGCATTGTCATTTAAAGTTGTTGAAATGAATCAACACGGACATGTTAGCTATCAGATAAAAACATGTACCGAAGTAAGTCAACAAATATCAATCTATGTGAGGGAGCTGGAATATTTTTCTTTTCAGCAAGATAATAGTATTGAAGGATGTGGTATTTTATTTTCATACAATGAATAACATTCACTGTGGTTTGGTGATTGTATGTTTCTAGTTGATGGTGATTATGCTGGTTATATTTTATATGATATGATGAAGAGTTGCAGTTGTGTGTTTGATCAAGTCATGAATGGAAGCAGTGGTTTCAGCTTACCTTAGATTTTTGGAGATGAAAATCATATGTTTGATATAGGTAAGAGATGAATCTAGTTTTGGGGCTTTGGGACTTTTGTAAATAGGTTCCATGTTTTTACAATTGCTTTCTTTCCCTTTTAGTCGTGTGGTGTGTTTGCTTCCAATAAAGGATTCCTAGTTTTTTGAGAAGAAGAAGAGAGAGAAAGTAAGTGAAGAGAAAAGTCTGATTTGTTTTTGGGTGGTCTACTTATACCATTGATTCTAAGTTCTTTGCATGCCTACATGGGGTGCGTGTCCCCAGATAGAGCCACTATTAGTACTCTCAAAATTTTGAAGAAATTTGGAGTTACTATGTAAAAATTTCCCTAAAAGGTTACGGAGAAGGCTTAGTTTGAACACATGAAAAAAGAGGGCTGATGATTTTTGTGAAAAACCAGTTGGGAGACATGTTCCCCACCTATCATTTAGAAAATGTAATAGGTTCTAGCTCTCAGATTTTAGTTTGGACATGTTTTGGAGATAGTCATTTGGAGGCGTTTACCCAAATCTGCATATTGCACATTCTCTAGTTCTCACTAAGTGACTTACTTTGACTGCTTGTATTTTTGACAGGATTAAGACCCATGAAATAAGAATTAGTTTGAGGTATTTTCAGCATGAAAGTGAACCTCTATGCAATTTTTTTGATCTCTATGAAGTCGGATGACAGGTTTGCCAAAGTCATTCCGTTTGCATTTTATTTAGTTTTTCTGAATGTGGAAGTGTAGAATTGAAATAGCCTACTTTGAGGTCTTACAGTGTGTACCTTGTTGGTTTATCAAGGATAATTGAATATTCCCCTATATTGAAAACATGGAAGTGTACCTCCATGAACATTTTCAGACTTGTGCCAATTCGTCTAGTTTGTTTTCTCAGCCAATTCTAAAAGCAATTTATGTAGAAGTGACAGTGTTGATAGAGTTGAGTTCACAGAACAGTCATTTTCAAAGGATGGTAACTTCTCCTCAGATGATTGTTTTGAGGTGTGAGTTGTTTCCTCACACTCGTTATAGCTGGATGTATTAAAATATGTGATAAAGACTGAAAAGAAAAAGAAGAAAAAGCTGCGAGGCTTTTTTGACTGCTAGATGTAGAGAGCAGAGTTTATGCGAAGAGTGCTTCATTGGAATGGACCAAGAAAAGATAGTTTCTATCAGAAAGTTTACTAGATTGTGTATTTTATATACACTTGTTTAGATTTTTAATCCTTGAGGGTGGCTTTAACCTTCTTTGGGCAATGTTCCTGGGTAGTGAGCCTACTATTTCTCTTGAATCCTAATAGGTTCTGTCTCCTAACAGGAATTGTGTACTGTAATGTTGTAATAAGCCCCTAACAGAGCTAAATATTTTAACAAGGATCTATACTCTCAATACATTATTTATGGGTGCTAATTCCCACTGGGGTTTTACCTTTAACATGGTTTCCTTGACAATAAGTATTGTGTTATGGTGTTGGCATTTACTGTGTTATCATTTACATTTTCAGATTTGGTTTATAAATTTTAAAGTTTAATAATCTATATTACAACTGATTCACCTCCCTCTCAATTGTCTTGCTGATTGTTATTCCTAAAAATCCTCATCATCAATCAATCAAATATTGAATAATCTTTCATTTCCTGTTTAAGAGCATGGATGTTTAGAATCTATATTGAATAGTATAGATGTTGTTGGTGATTCATTGAAGAACTGAATCCTTTAGGTTAGCCTTCCTAAGTTTTAAAATCGAAGAGAAGAAGGATGAATATCCTTGTCATATTGGCCAATTTTCTGCAATGTTATTTACTCTTGTTAAAATCATGGATTGGATTTTGAAGCTCTACATTAGTTGCAGGAAAATACATTAGTAAATCATTGTGAGAATCCCTAAATCCACTGTCTAATTTATTAGAAGACAATAAGTCAAGAGGTACACTCACTGTAGTCTGTGGAGCTCAAAGTAGAAGGAGGATCATATCCTTATTAATTAGCCTTTTTCCCTACTCATCTATTGTTGGGTTAGAGAGTTTTGTAGATTTGAGTTCTTCTTCGATTTTCAAGAAAATGTGCTAACAACTTAATCAATCTTGGCCATACCCATCAAGGCAGTACATCAATACACTAAAGATGCGAATGAGGAGACAAAAGATTATTCCATTTCCATCCCTGAATTAGACCTTTCTCACATGAAACCTGATAAATATTCCTAGCCCTTTTTCCATGATAATAACTAAATAGGGAGAAAGAGGGTCCCCTTGAAAAAGACCATGAGAAGCACCAAAAAGCTTTGACGGTTCTCTATTGAAAAGAAATAAAAAGGAAGATGAGGTAACACAACATAAGATCTAGTTAACCCAGTCACTTTCAAAACTAAAATAAATAAGTAGCTTTTGCAAGAAGCTCCATTTAACCCTGTCATAAGCTTTGGCCATGTCTAATTTAACAAACATATCCTTTTCTTTTGAATTCACCATAGAATGAATAGCTTCTGTACCTATCACAATCTTGTCAAGAATTTTATTGCCTTCAACAAAACCTCCCTGTTCCTTAGAAATAAAATTCTTGAGGCACCCCTTAAGTCTTTTTGCAATAAGTTTAGTGCTAATTTTGTATGCCATATTACAGAGAGCAATAGGTCTAAAATGGTCTAGACTATTTTCATCTTCATTCTTAGGAATAAGAGCCAAAAAGGTGGAATTCAAGGCTCTTAAAATTTGATTGTTTCTATGAGATTCCTGAACCATCTCAAGAAGGTCA